>SJYQ01000801.1:4295742-4307707 GCA_006410935.1 Redunca redunca | reverse complement strand
AGAAATATTCCATGTTCATGGATCGGAAGAATTAATATTGTGAAAATGAGTATACTACCCAAAGCAATCTACAAATTCTATCAAACTACCAGCGGTATTTTTCACAGAACTAGAACAAATAATTTCAAGATTTATATGGAAATAGCAGATGCTTTTAAGCATCATGGGGGTTCTAACAGAGAGTGACCGAAGTTTTTGAACTTAACTGGGGTTCTCATTCAGTGAAATATGTTCTTCATACCTTCCTTTGAGAGATAAGGGGCTGGTGAGTATTATTTAAAAGAAGAGGAGTCTATTTTCCTTTCCATGAAATAAGTTCATCTTGGTAGATGAAAACTCTTCCAATGAAAATGACCGCTGGGAGATTTTCTGGAAGCCATTGATTAGCTCTATTTGTGTCCCCTTCCAAGTTGCCTCCTGCTGTTTGGATGATTTCACACACTCTTTTCAACCTGGTAACAGGGATCTGCATATTCATGAGTG
The DNA here is from genome assembly GCA_006410935.1 of Redunca redunca. Classification (NCBI taxonomy): domain Eukaryota; kingdom Metazoa; phylum Chordata; class Mammalia; order Artiodactyla; family Bovidae; genus Redunca; species Redunca redunca. The sequence continues at coordinate 4,307,224 of SJYQ01000801.1, read as the reverse complement.
TCAGGTCTCAACCCAAGATATTTATCTCAGGATGAAACTAGATGAAATTGGAACAAAACTGATACAAAAACTAACTCAAATGTTCATATCTCTTACATTTTTAATCTGGCTCATCAAAAAATTTAGATAATATGCTATTAAAATATCTTGATGTGCAACTGTCTCATCTCATTATGTCATTATCAATAAGAAAATGTTTCTTATATGAATCAAAAGTATTTTGACCATCCTGGATAGGAACAGAGGGAAGGTTGTTGGGTTCCGTGTTTCTGTCAGTCTTTTCGGTTTTAGCCAATTGAATGGTATAAAATGGTACCTCGTGGAGACTTTCATTAATATTTTCCTTATGACTAATATTATTAAGAACCTCTTCATGTGTTTATTGAATATTCCTAATTTTCTGTTATACATTGTTCTAGTCTTTTCTCATGTTTAAAACTGGCTGTTTTCTTTGTTTGGTTGTGAGATTTCATATATTCAGAATAATAACCTTTTTTTAGATATACATATTGCAAAAGTGTTCCCTATCTGTGATTCATAACAAGGCTTTCTGATGAGTAGAAATTTTAAATTTGAAGAAGTCCAATATATAATTATCTTTTGAGTTTTATAGTTAATGCTTTTTTATCCTCTCTTAAGAAATAGTTACTATTCAAGCTTTTAAAAGAAATATTACCTATTCAAGAAATGTTTACCTATTCAAGCTTTTCTTCTGTGTTGTCTTCTTGAGGCTTTATTTTTTTTAATTATAAATTCNTCAGGTGTATAAATCAGTTTTGACATTAAGGTGGGAGGCAGGGGTTGAGATTCAACTTTCCCCACCTATATATCCAAAGAATATATCTAATTTTTCTCCTGGACTTTTAATTCTGTTCAGTTTATCAAAGTATCTAGCCTTATGCCAATATCACACTTTCTTGATTATATAGCTTTATAATAAGTCTTTCAAACAGTTAGCTTAAGTCCTCCAGTTTTGTTCTTCTTTCTGTAACCTTGTTAAGGCTATTCTTATTTCTCAGCATGCTGGGCGGGTTATTGCGTTCTTGTCTTTTAATTAAATACTGACCCTTCTCTATCTTTTCTGTGATACTGAAGATTTGATTCTCCAAAAGTACATTTCTCCTTTACCTGGTAGGTCCCTGTTAAGCTCTGCCAACAGGGCGCTCTAGCGGAAGACTGCAAGGTCAGAGGGGCTATGCGTAACTTTACTTTTGCTTTCTAAAAAACTTCCTGGAAGCCTGCAGTTCTAGACAGAGCACTGGAGAATCTCCGTAGGGGCAGCAGAGCCGCTCTGTGCCCTTCCCTTTCTGTTCTCAGCTCCCTCTCAATTGTGAAGGTCTCACATCCAAGTGTTTCTCATCTTCTTCTCTGTGGCCATCCCTGGAAAATAGATGTGCCCTTATTTGCGGCACAGCCTGTCTTTAGTATTGTCTGGAGGAGAGATCTGCTTAGATCTTGAAAATGGGCTTGGGACAATTTGGACAGAGAACACAGGATCACAGATGCTCAGAGCAGAGTCTAGAAGATCTTGGGCTCAGGTCCAGCACTTAACTTCCTCACACTTAGTCACATAGATCCTTCACTCCAGGAAGGATTCAGCTAAAAGAGACCCATAGTGAGGCCCCCAGCCACAGAGTTCATAACATGAAAACTCTTGCCTGCATCTAAAGTGATTCTGCTTGCAGTTCATATTAATATATTCAAAGCATGTGAGATAGATTATATATTTTGTCCTTGGCTTTGTATAATACCCTGAGTATTCAATAACCAATAAGAAATAGCCCTATTTTTGAACAAATAGTCAGGAAGAGGCAATTACTTCTCACATTGCTCTATTGTTTGGATTTGTTGTAATGAGTATATACAAGCTGTATAAAAATAGACTGAGAAAAAATATTTGCAGTGTCTAAAACTGACAACAGAATAATACAGAGAAAATCCAAAAAACTCTTGTGATTTAACATGGAAAATAGAACTATCACAAAAGAAGTTGGCAAGGGAGATGAGCAATTTAGAGAAGAAAATCAGAGGACTAAAAAACACAGGGAGAAAATTTCACTATTCTACATTCAGATCAATGCAAGTTGAAACAAAATTAGCTGTCACTATTTATGATTAGAACACCAAAGTTTAGATTAGTGTTTCCATTTAAACAAACAAAAATGAAGTTTATATGCTCCATGCTAGATTACAAAAATATCTCTGAATCATAAACTTCAGGTAATGAATAGAAAATTGATCACTAAATCATAAAATATAAATTTTAAACAAATAACAATCTGCTGCATGGAACACATTAATAAAAGAGGGCAAAACTTTGGACATGTCTTATAGGTGTTTACAGATTTATTAAAGAAATATTTAGAAACCGTGTAATAAGAAAGGAGATCTGTGCTAGGAAAAAAGTTGTTGTTCGGTGGCTAAGTCCTGTCTGACTCTTTATAACCCCACGACTGCAGCATATCAAGCTCCTCTGTTCTCCACCATTTCCCAGAGTTTGCTAAAATTCACCTCTGGTGTGTTGGTGATGCTGTCTAACCATCTCATCCTCTGTGATTCCCTTCTCCTCTTGCCCTCAATCTTTCCCAGCATCAGGGTCTTTTCTAGTCACCTGGTATAAGGTATCCAAAGTACTGGAGATTCAGCTTCAGCAACAGTATTTCCAATGAATATCCATAATTGATTTCCTTTAAGATTGACTGGTTTGATCTCCTTGCTGTCCAAGGGACTCTTAAGAGTCTTCTCCAAACCACAATCCAAAAATTTCAAGTATTCTGTCCTCAGCCTTCTTTATGGTCCAGCTCTCACATCCATTCATGACTACTGGAAAAACCATCGCTTTTACTATATGGACCTTTGTTGGCAAAGTGATATCTCTTCTTTTTCATATACTGTCTAGGTTTGTCATAGCTTTCCCTCCAAGGAGCAAACATCTTTTGATTTCATGGCGGCAGTCAATGTCTGAAATGGTTTTGGAGCCCAAGAAAATAAAGTCTGTCACTACTTCTACTTTTTCTCCTCCTATTTGCTTGAACCAATGAGACCAGATGCCATGATCTCAGTTTTTTGAATGTTGAGTTTTCAGCCAGCTTTTTCACTCTCCTCTTTCACTCTCATCAAAATGTCTTTGGTTCCTCTTCACTTTCTGCCATTAGAGTGGTATCATCTGCGTATCCGAGTTATTGATATTTCTCCCGGCAATCTTGATTCCAGCTTGTTCTTCATCCAGTCTGGCATTCCTCATGATGTTCTCTGCATATGAGTTAAATAAGCATGGTGACAATATACAACTTTGACATACTCCTTTCCCAGTTTGGAAGCAGTCTATTGTTCCATGTCTGCTTCTAACTAACTGCTGCTTCTTGACCTGTATACAGGTTACTCAAGAGGCAAGTAAGGTGGTCTGGTACTGTTGTCTCTTTAAGAATTTTCCAGTTTGTTGTGATTCACAATCAAAGGCTTTAGGCTAGTAAATTAAGCAGAACTAAATGTTTTTCTGGAACCCCTTTTGCTTTGCTCCATGATACAACAAATGATCTCTGGTTCCTCTGCCTCTTTGAAACCCAGCTTGTACATCTGGAGATTCTTGGTTCATGTCCTACTGAAGCCTAGCTTGAAGGATTTTGAGCATAACCTTACTAACATGTGAAATGATCACAATTGTATAGTAGTTTGAACATTCTTTGGCATTGCCCTTCTTTAGGAATGGAATAAAAACTGACATTTTCTGGTCCTGTGGCCACTGCTGAGCTTTCCAAATTTGCTGGCATATTGAGTGCAGCACTTTCACAGCATCATCTTTTAGGATTTGAAATAGTTCAGTTGGAATTCCATCACCCCCACTAGCTTTGTTCATAATAATGCTCCCTAAGGCCCTTTTGACTTCACACTGCAGGATGTCTGACTCTAGGTGAGTGACCACAGCATTGTCATTATCTGAATCATTAAGATATTCTTTTTTGTATAATATGTATATTCTTGCTACTTCTTAATCTTTCCTGCTTCTGTTAGGTCCCTACCTACCATTTCTGTCCTTTATCATGATCATCCTTGAATACAATATTGAAGGAATCTCTTGTCTTTCCCATTCTATTGTTTTCCTCTGTTTCTTGCCATTGTTAATTTAAGAAGGCTTTCTTATCTCTCTTTGCTATTCTCTTTGCATTCAGTTGGGTATATCTTTCCCTTTTCTCCCTTGCATTTTGCTCCTCTTCCATCCTCAACTATTTGCAAGGCCTCCTCAGGTAACCACTTTGCCTTTTGGCATTCCTTTTGCTTGGGGATAGTATTGCTCACTGCCTCCTGTACAACGTTATGAACCTCCTTCCATACTTCTTGAGGCACTCTGTCTAGCAGATCTAATCTGTTAAGTGGATTGGTCACCTCTACTGTATAATCATAAGGGATTTGATTTAGGTCATATCTGAATGGACTAGTAGTTTTCCATACTTCCCTCAATTTAAGCCTGGATTTTGCTCTAAGGAGCTCATGATATGAGTCACAGTTAACTCTAGGTCTTGTTTTTGCTTACTGTATACACTCTCCATCTTTGGCTGCAATGCACATAATCAGTGTAATTTTAGTGTTGACCATCTGGTGATGTCCATGCATAGACTCATCTCTTGGGTGGTTGGAAAGGGGTATTTGCTATGACCAGTGTGTTTTCTTGGCAAAACTCTGTTAGCCTTTGCCCTGCTTAATTTTGTACCCCAAGGCCAAACTTGTCTGTTACTCCAGGTATCACTTGACTTTCTACCTTTGCATATCAATCCCCTATGATGAATAGGACACTTTTTTGGTGTTAATTTTAGAAGGTGTTGTAGGTCTTCATAGATATGGTCAACTTCAGCTTCTTCAGTATTAATGGTTGCCACATAGACTTGGATTACTGTGATGTTGAAAGGTTTGCCTTGGAAACAAACTGAGATTATTCTCTCTCTCTCTCTCTCTCTCTCTTTTTTTTTTTTTTAATATGGCACCCATGCATTTTGGTCTCTTTTGATGACTATAAGGACTATTCTATTTCTTTTAAGGGAGTCTTGCCCAGAGCAGTAGTTAAAATGGTCTTCTGAGCTAAATCCTCCCATTCCCATCCATTTTAATTCACTGATTCCTAAGATGTTGATGTTCACTCTTGCCATCTCCTGCTTGACCACTTGCAATTTACCTTGATTCATGACCTAACAATCTAGGTTCTTAGGCACTGTTGTTCTTTACAGTATCAGGCTTTACTTTCACCATCAAACACACTCACACCTGAGTGTCATTTCTGCTTTGGCTCAGTTGCTTCACTCTTACGGGACCTACTAGTAATTACCCTCCACTCTTCCAGTAGCATATTAGATACCTTCCCACCTGGACGACTCATCTTCTGGTGTGATATCTTTTTGCTTTTCATACTATCCATGGGCTTCTCCAGGCAAGAATAGTGGAGTGGGTTTCCATTTCCTTCTCCAATGGACCATATATTGTCAGAATTCTTAACTATGACCAGTCTGTCTTTGGTGGCCCTGACTACATGGCTTAGAGCTTCATTGAGTTGTGCAGGCCCCTTCGCCATGAAGGTTATGAGAAGAGTAGGTTTTCTTTACAATTTGAGCTGTATCGTGAAGAAAGTTAAGGGAAGGGAGTCAAGGTCAGGGAATGGGGCACATTCAGAAGCCAAGAAAATAGGACCAGGTGAGACCAGAGGGAGATAAATGATTCAAGTTAAATAGTGGATAAATACTAAAAATATTAATAGATTTGATAATAATGTTATGGTTAGATTCTAGGATAAGATGTTCTAGATGAGAATGGAGGACAAACTCCAGATATATTGTGAAGTCTTGTAATTACTTAGGAGAACTGTGGATGTCCATTAGCTAGTTATAGTCATTTATTTACACAGATTTGGGGAATCTTTTCATTGTTTGAACATTCTTTTGTCTCTTGCTGGGTTCATGTCTGAAGCTTCACTGAGTTAGCTTCATTAACTCAATTCACTATGTTGGAGTTAGTCTTACCAACACAGCAGCTGATGCTACGTCAAATGAATCAAATATAAGGACACATACACATTATACACAATCCATGCCTATAATATTCAAATCCCTAACAGCAGCATTTGTTTTTCTTTGCTTATTCTTCCTCATATTTCTCTGTCTTATAGGGTTTTATATATCCACCATTTGACACACATACAGCCTTTCTAAACAAATGTAAATGGATTATCCATTTAAATAGTTTACCTTCTAAAACTCATCAGTTCAGTTCAGTTCAGTCACTCAGTTACGTCTGATTCTGTGAGCCCACGGACTGCAGCATGCCAGACTTCCCTGTCCATCACCAAATCCCGGACCTTACTCAAACTCAGGTCCATTGAGTAGGTAATGCCATCCAACCATCTCACCCTCTGTCATCCCCTTCTCCTCACACCATCAATCTTTCCCAGCATCAGGGTCTTTTCCAATGAGTCAGTTCTTTGCATCAGGTGGCCAAAGTATCAGAGGTTCAGCTTCAGCATCAGTCCTTCCAATGAATATTCAGGACTGATTTCTTTTAGGACTGACTGGTTGGATCTCTTTGCAGTCCAAGGGACTCTCAAGAGTCTTCTCCAACATCACAGTTCAAAAGCATCAATTCTTCGGCACTCAGCTTTCTTTATAGTCCAACTCTCACATCCATTCATGACTACTGGAAAAACCATAGCTTTGTCTAGACAGACCTTTGTCAGCAAAGTAACATCTCTGCTTTTCAATATGCTGTCTAGGTTTGTCATGGTTTTTCTTCCAAGGAGCAAATGTCTTTTATTTTCATGGGTGCAGCCACAATCGGCAATGATTTTGGAACCCAAAGAAATAAACTCTTTCACTGTTTCCATTGTTTCCCCATCTATTTGCCATGAAATGATGGGACTGGGTGCCATGATCTTCATTTTTTGAATGTTGAGTTTTAAGCCAACTTTTTCACTCTTCTCTTTCACTTTCAGCAAGAGGCTCTTTAGTTCTTCACTTTCTGCCATAAGGGTGGTGTCAACTGCATTTCTGAGGTTACTTATATTTTTCCTGCAATCTTGATTCCAGCTTGTCCTTCATCCAGCCTGGGATTTTGTATGATGTACTCTGCATGTAATTTAAATAAACGGGATAACAGTATACAGCCTTGACATACTCCTTTGCCATTTTGGAACCAGTCTGTTGTTCCATGTCTGGTTCTAACAAACTGTTGCTTCTTGACCTGCCTACAGGTTTCTCAGGAGACAGGTCAGGTGGTCTGGTATTCCAATCCCTTTAAGAATTTTCCACTAGACTAGAACTCATAGTTTATTGATTACACACTTTCTATGGATAGAGTCCTCAAAAGTCATTTTATAGATATTTTTGGTTCTCGAATTTTATTAGTTCAGTATCAGTTGGTCATGTCTTTCTTTGTTGCTCTGGGAGTAAGATGAATAGTACCTTCTATGCTTCTAGAACTTCTCTGAAGCTCTAGAGTATGTTTAGACTGGTTTTGCATAGGATTATCTCAGTGTTAATTATATACATCAAAAATGAGGAGGGAGTTGACTATTTGAAGAATTTGATTGACAAGTGGAGATTTACTTAATAGTTTTATAGTTTTCCTAATATGGGATTAGTTTCCCATTTACTATATCACATATATCTACTTTTACAATTATGTAGCATATGTCAGAGATGGCCAAAGATATTGAAGAGTAGACTCAGTTATAGGAAATTATTTGAATAAATTATTAATATAGCAAAGGCAAAGCCATCATAACAAGAATCTTTTTGCATTGTATTATCAGTAAGACAATAAAAACAGAAATGCAAAAAATACAGAATAAGAATGGAAAGTAATTTTAGGAAAATAATGAGTATAATCAAACTATGCTTAGTGTCAATTAGTCAACAAATAGTGATTTACACTGTGTATCCAGCAGTACTTTTCTTGCCAGGGTTTGTGGAGCAAGCACATGTTTCTAATTACTGTCTTCACGTATTACTGGTCTTAAGCTGGAGGCAAAATTCTTGATTTTAGTCAATATTTCAGGTAACATTTAACCTAGATACACAATATTATCTTAATTTGTTAACATTCCCAATTGACCAAGAAAAAAAAATCTTTCACCCGATCATATTTCATTTAAAGTTATTTTTATTTATATGCTCAGAAAATATTTTTCATCCCATTTCATAACATATATTAAAATTTCAAATACATGTGTGGTAAAGTACAAGTGTGTGTGCTCAGTTGCTCAGTTGGGTCCAACTCTGTGACTTTATGGACTGTAGCCTGCCATGGAATTTTAGGCAAGAATACTGGAATGGGTTGACATTTCCTTCTTATACGTGTGCTAAAATTGCTCACATAGTAATGATGTCCTTTGGTTAGAAAACTCAGTTCACATTTATTGCATTCGTTTTAGTCTCTTGATTGGATCTTAATTGAAACACTTTGAGTTGCTCCAGGCAGAATACTTGGAATGGAAACAATGCCAATAACTTATTTCTTTTTCCATTGTACAACTGGAGAAATACCTAGTGGGATTCCTGTTTCTTGGTACCCATGGGCAAAACCATACCGGGGACCCTGGGAATTTTGTTGCCCACTAGTCAGTCACCAGAATCAAATGTATAAACTCTATGACAAAACTGACTCTAAGCTTGTCATCCTTATCTCTCATTTTCTTTTAAATGCTAAAATATGTATCAGTTTTGGTTGTTCTTAGCCTTTTAATTCTTTTACCAACAAAAAGGTACCAATACAATATTGTAAAGTAATTAACCTCCAATTAAAATAAATAAATTTATATTAAAAATTAAAAAAAAAAAACAAGTACCACCTGGCAAAAATGTTTGGAGTTAGTCCTGTCCCAGAGGGTACATTCAACCCAGATTTTGGGTATGAGAAATTTAGGGAATTGTAGTGTAAAACTCTGGATATCAGCTTAAAACGGTTCCCACTGACCACCTATCTCTAACTTTGTGCTGTAGTGATACTTGGCCACCTCTCTTTTTCTGTTGTCTTACATGTCTTCTTGGTAACGGTTAAGGATATGTGTTGATTTCACCTACTGAGCATCACTTTTGTTCTTGGTAGAAACATCCCTGCTTACTTTTGAAAAAAATCTCTTTCCACATTGTTTGCAGTCTCAGTCAACTATATTGATCCCTTATATCTGATCTATAAGCAAATTCTGTTGCCCTAGTCTTCAAGTTATATACAGAACTGATCCTTTCTTCTTATCTCTACAGCTAGCATTGCTTTTTACCTAAATTATTTCAAGAAGGTCTGAACTGGTCTCTGGGTTTCTCTGTTTAGCTCTCCACATTCTTTTCTCAATATAGCCGTGAACATGACTTTAATAAAAATTAAACTAAACTCTCTTACTCCTCTTCAAAATTCTCCACTCTTTCCCCATCCTATTCACAATGAAAATCAAAGTTCCTGCTGAAACTGACACAGTCAGGTCCCCTATTTTTTCTTCATGCTCATCTCTCAATACCCCACCCCACCGTCCCCCTGAGTCAGTCACACTGAGCCCATGCCCTTTGTTCCTTCTGCCTGAAAACCTTCACCTAGACATATTCATGACTTGCTGCCTTAATTTCTTCAAGCATTTGGCCAAATATGTGAACAGTGATCCATACAGAGTAGGAAATCATTAAATGCTTGTTGACTCTGAATGACTGTCGATCAGTTTCTCTGCCCTCCTCTGACAGGATTAGTTGCCGGTTAAGTCACATTTTTAAACATATTCTAAGAATACCTTTATCAGTCTCTCCTATCCATTCCTCTCACTTGTCTCTTTTTCCTTAGGAAACTGATTGTGGAGTATAGTGGCTAAGGTTTAAAAAAAAAAAGTAAAACTCATTGTTAACGATAGAAATTCTCTCTAAGTTACTTAAAGATTAGAGTCTGAAGCAAGAGCCTCAGTTCTTTCTAGCACATGGGCCGAGTTTTTNCTACTATATATCTTTTTCCATATCCCGTTTACATTGATTAACATCCTCCCAGGTGCCTAAAAGATAAAGAATATGGAGGCCTGGCGGCAATCATTGAGTCAACAGTGAAAACCCGTCACCAATATGATTTTCAGCTCTTTAGAAAAGACTCTGTATCTTTAAGATGCTTTTAAGCTTTGTGCCTCTCGCGGTTGGAGGGCTGTAAGCAATTCACGAGCTGTAAGAGGTCTGGGAACCTGTTAGGCAAGCTAGAGAGCTATCAGAGGGGGTTTAACTGAAACATCCCTTTCAAATGCAGAAGACTAAAGCCCTGATTTGACTTTTTCCAGAGAATATTAGAAGAGTGGAAAAGCAGGCAGATTCTTATTTTGGGGGGGGGTGGATGCTCAGGAAATTCCAGGGGGAAAACCTGAGGTCTGATTAGCCTTGTCATCAGAGCTCTGCTGCATGACCTTGTCACGGGTGGAATTCCTCTCGCTGGCTCCCGGCATCTCCCCCCTTTTTTAAATTATTTTTTTAAAAAATCAAGTGCAGTTCGGTCACGAGATTTCAAATGCTCTGCCAAAGAATCCTGACAATACAAGGAAGAATGATTTTAAGGAGCAAGATTTAGAGCAAACAGTAGACAGAGTAGTCTTTCCAGAAATGAAGTTAGAGAAGGTGTAGAAAAAGTCAGGGAAAACCTTTTTCTTTTTTTAACCCTAAGCAGTGTTCCCATTTCTAACTGAGTTCACTCCTGTGTCAGAGCTTGCTTTTCCACTAAAAGCAACTCCAACTTCCCCTGATGGCAGCATGGAAATAGTATAGGAACTTGAATAGATTGAATAGGAGAGTTACATGCAACCAGACACAAATGTCATCACAGCCAATCTGCCATCCAAAAATAATATTTTCAAGAGATTTAAAATTGTGTATCTTGATTCAAAAATTCATTCATCTCAGAGAAAATAACTGCATTTATTTCTCTTAAAATACTTTAAAACTTTTTCTTCGGAAATAGATTTTCCGAGCGTAAATGATTTTAAATGTCAACAATTTCAAACTTTCTATTGGTAAAAGTTATGACAAACTAAAAAATGAACTCAGCAGATTAAGTAATAAGAAAAAATTTACTTTTCCCTAAGAGGCGAGGTTAATGTTTAATTGACACAATGCATTTTCATGTTTCTGCCCTCCACAGTTTTACCACAGGATGTTGACTTGGAATTTTTCCTGAATATTAGTCAAACCCATTTGGCTCCTTTTTGCCAAAGAAGTATTCCTAATTCTGAAATCTTCAGAGTTTTTAATATATCTGTTTCAAGTAAATCTAACTACAACTTTTTTTCTTTTCTTTGGAAGCTAGTTCAACAGCCAATATCCTGTGTGAAATTGTCTTATCATTCTTTTGTTTTCATAGCTATCATTAGCCCTTGTAGTTTCTGATAAAGACTGGAAAACTCTTATCACATGTGTATTTGAGTCTTTGGAAATTCACTGCACATAAAGTAACAAAACTAGCCACAACTAACAACCAAGACTACAGAATTACC
>SJYQ01000801.1:4277370-4295735 GCA_006410935.1 Redunca redunca | reverse complement strand
CCCCCCCCCCACCATTGGCTTGCTCTTGAACTGTCAGTAACCTGTCTCATCTGTCTTTTAATATATATCTGGCATTTTGTTGTTCAGCTGCTCAGTTGTGTCTGACTCTTTGCTACCCCATGGACTGCAGAATGCTAGGCTTCCCTGTCTTTCTCTGTCTCCTGGAGTTTGCTCAAATTCATGTCCATTGAGTCAGTGATGCCATAGAAAGTCATACTGAAGGGTTATGATGTTTTGTTTTGTTTAATTCTGAGAATTCATTAAAGTGTTGTTCTATTTTATATTTCCGGTGGATTGGGGCAGGTTTTATTTCATTTCTTTGCATGTTTTATTTACAGTTTAGACAATTAGCTAGTTTTTGTTGTTATTGTTCAGTCACTAAGTCTTATCCAACTCTTTATGACCCCATGGATTGCAGCATACCAGCCTCTTGTCTGTATGTCCCAGAATTTGCTCAAATTCATGTCCATTGAGTCAGTGATGCTATCTAACCATTTCATCCTCTGCCTCCCCTTCTCCTTTTGCCTTCTATCTTTCAGAGCATTAGGGATTATTTAGCTAATAATTAGTAGTATTTGACATTCTCCTCAGTGTCATTCATTTTGATCAGTCTTTGAAATAAGGCTGTATAATTATTTTTTTCAGTTTCAAATCTTCTTTGAAAGCTTTATTATTATTTTTGGTGTATGTGTGATATATTTGGATTGATTTTTGGAGCTCACTTAATGTTTTTATGTTTTTTCAATTTCGTGCTGTCTACAACCTTCCTATATTTTCCATTCCTGATTCTACCCCACTTTATTACATATTCAAAATAGCTCATATCTCACTGAATGCCAAATAGTGTCTGCTTGCAAATCTCACAGATTTAACAGAAAAGGTGTTTGGCTCACAGAAGATACACTGTGAAAATCAATAATATCATGAAAGGTTAAACATTTATAAAGCATATTGCCACCATGGGCATATAATTAGGGGAATGGTGCTCCTTTGATTATGCATGAGTGCCTTTAGAAATCTGTAAAAGCTGGACTGAAATAACTGAAAGCTCAGGATGCTCAGAGCACAAGGCATCCATCCCCACTGATAGTTGCAGGGACTCCATGGACACACGTGTCGGAGAATTGCTCTTGACAGTTTGGACAGTGTGGACGTGCTCCATCTGGCGCTGGAGAGGCATCCCTAGGGGATCATGTACTGGCCTCACTAGGGCCCACACGCCCATCATCTGTCAGCGTCCTCTCTGATCTCTGTCTTGGGTTCATTTCATTCTGTCTTTGGGACTCAGACACCACATCACCCATGGCATCTGACAGAAACCACAGCAGATTGAGAAAATAAAAATAAATTTTTATAGCTGAACTTTCAGATCTACTTGTGTTCTTTGAAAAGGCCGTCATTTCTGTTAGATGCCCCTTGAGTAAGTCCCAGATGTGCTGGCTGGTATTCAAAAGGGAGTTGCCATTCAATGCTTGATAAACAACATGGGTAAGTGATATTTCATTCACTGAGTTGCTTTCCTTTACCAATCTGCTGTGGTAATGAACCCCTGTGACTTTATGGGCAACCTTTTCTAAGGCATAGCTCTTTTAGACAAAGGGTATTTATCTCATCACTACATGATAGATAGTGACCCATAACTGATTTGACATAAAATTCCATTGTCGATTTTTCCCTGTTTGTTTATGTTTTGTTTTATCTATAATGTTGGTTCATGGAGGATCCTTTGCCTCCTGTTTCATATTGCAATGGGCATGAGTATAACAGGATTTTCAGTCTAAAAGCAGGATATATAGAAACACAGAAATCTTAATTCTGAGTTCTTTCCTCAACACTGTGTCATACTTTATTGCGCAGTGCTAGCACAAATGTAGTTTTCTTAATATATTTTTCTTTTATAAAGAATGTTTCTGAGGCACTTCTCCCCTTCTCTTCTCTTCATTATGGCACATTGTAAGTTTTCTTGCTTGACTGCTATTGTGCATAGATTGCCATGGTTTTCTCAGTGTATGATTTATAGCTAGTGAATCTTATCCTATCAGGTTATTGAAGTCTTAGTCACTTATTAGCATTGATTTCTGGAAATGATTATGCAGCATCTTAATTCTCTGTTTGGCATCTAATCTTTCTATAAACTACCAAAATTTTACTTTATTGTAACATTTGGAAGTAGGTCTATATCCAGCAGGAGGTGTATTTCATAGTCCCTAAATGCCCTGCTGCTTTTATGAACCCAAGTGGTATTATTTCAGTGAACTACAAGAATCGACTTAGTCTGGGCACAACAAGTCTGGGCACCATGTGGGCCACAGGTTAAGTATAAATATGTTTCCTTGCCTTAATCATTCTTATAGTTTATTGAAGGTGAAAAGGCACGGATAAAAGGAATTAAAAAATGAATCAACAGAGGACAAAACATTTAATAGATTAATTAGAGAAAGATGGTAATAAATACCAGAATTTACAGAGACAAATACCTATGCAGAGAAGTTGGAAGTAAGAATAGAGGTGGAATGCCAAGACTGAAGATAGATACAACTGAACTTTGAAGGCTTGTATTTGAGGTGCTAGAACATGAGGAGCTTGGTTGATCCTTAGGGTTGAAGCTAGGAAAGATGTGAAAAAAGGCATAGAAGCTAGAAAGCAAATGAAATTTGTGAAAAAATATATATATCATTTTGCTCAATAGTGATGGTTTGTGAATATAACAGGAGGTAAAACCAGATGAAAAGTTTGTATTCTGAAGCTGAGAGTATTTTATACCAGGTTGAGTAGCCTATGACAAAGTATTATTTAGGAAAAAAGTAGTAGGTAGGATGCAAGTGAATTCTAATACCCAAGTTAAAAGCAAGAAGAAAAGAGATTACATCATTTTAACATTCTGGGAGATATACAGGGGCCCACCCCAGTGTGAGCTGTACGAATATAAAAAGAGGAATGGCTGAGAGAGACGTTACATAAAACCTAAAGATCAGAAAATTAAGGTAAGCATGAAATGGGTTTTGTTAGGGAAATTATTAATTCAGTTCTCACAATGCCAAATTTGAGATGAAAATGGAATGTCTCAGAATATCTCCTGTATCTAATTATTTTAGATACAAGATCAGAATCCAAGGAGACTGAAGGCCAGGGACAAAGATTTTAGAGTTGACCTTTGTACTTCGCATGCAATGTTGAGAGCAAAGCTCTCTTAGTAATTAGCCGTGAAGTTCCTGCCGTGTTAAATCCTTTCATGAATGTTTGTATTGAGGAAAATCAATTTTCTCTGGCCAAAAGCGGGATTCCAAAACCTCGCCCTGATTCCAGCTGCTGGGGGAAATACATGCCCTAGTCCACAAGCGCATAACCGTCACCGCAGGACCTGCTGGCATGGGAGTAGCAGCAGGGCTCTATGAATTTCCATTTGAAAGGACACGCTGCTGTATGACAAGGATCTGTTACTTTTTTGGAGCATTTTTCTCAATATCGCGTATGATTCATATACTTTCTGTGTTCTTCCACTGATTATTGAAAGGTTACTTCCATAAGTACCTCGTTATTTATACACGATACATGACCAAGATAAATATTTCACTCTCTCATTCCATTACTTGCTAAGTATCCCGTTATTATGTACTTACTCAGTCCTTAGAACAGAAGCACGTATCCTATTTACTTATATAAAAGCACTTTTAAAATAATAAAGAGAAACAGACCTGTAATGAAATATATTGCATTTAGATTTAAAATTTATAAACTCTATAAAGAGCTGAAGGGAACTATGGTTATTTTACATTCCTGTGTCTTAAAATTATAATATGTATTATGATTATTAATATTAAATACCAGTGATACTGAATATATTTCAGAACTTTACAAAAACATTATGTTTCACAAGCAGTTGAAATTAGATTAAAACTATTTAATAGCGTATTGCAGACGAGGGAGGCCCTCCTTTGTCTATCGTCATCTTTAAAGTTGAGAATCTCACTTCTTGAAGTCTTGAGAATCCTAGGGTGACTGGACTCAGCTGGATGATTAGAGCAATGATGAGATATGAATGCAAACCTTTTTCTCTTCCTGACAGAGAGAAATAGAGTCTATTTTTCTCTCCCTTTGAAACTGATCTGGCCTTGTGACCTGATTTGGCCAATAAAGTGTGGAGAGGTGACCTTGTACACCTTCTGAGGCTGCCCCTTAAAAGATAGGCTGCTCTGCCTTCACCCCCTGACATGCTCTGTCTTAGACTCCAGCCAACATGGAACATGGCAAACTGCTTTGACACCACCATGCTGCGAAGATCATTCATTGGCATGACCCTCCAAAAGTCACTAAGCATGTGCACTCAGAAGTGAGGAGAATAATTTCTTCTCTTGTTTGATAGCCTGAAGGTTAACTGGTGAACATGCATATGTGTGTGTGTGTGTATGTGTGTGTATATCTTTAGTATATTTATGAGTATATATGTAAAAGTAAAACTTACCTGGTAAATATAGTATGATTCTTTAGTATATAGAAAGTGGTACTTCTTTTACTTTTAACAAAATTTTTCATACTGGAAATAGAAACTAAGTGAATGGATAACAACAAAAATGCCACAAGGGGAAAATTTACATATATCACCAAAAGTGATGACTGTATGTTTTATAGTTTGTGAGGGTGTCTGTGTGTGTACCTCATGTGTTGTATAAATATCTGTATAAATCCTTTATATCAAAGATTTTGAAAAGATTCTGAAACAAACCAATAGCCCTTAAGATTCTCTCTGAAAACTTTATTTCTTCTTCTATTTTAGTTATCATTGTTATTCAGTCACTTTGTTGTAGTTGTGTCCAACTCTTTGTGGCCCTCGTAGACTGCAGCATGCCAGGCTCCCTTGTCCTTCACTGTCTCCTGGAGTTTGCTCAATCTCATGTCCATTGAGTAGGTGACACCATCCAACAGTCTCAACCTCTCTCATCTCCTTCTTCTCCTGCCCTCAATCTTTCCCGGCATCAGGGGCATTTCCAAAGAGCTGGATCTTTTCATCACAAGGTATTGGAGCTTCAGCTTCAGTATCAGTCCTTCCAATGAATAATCAGGGTTGATTTCTTTGGAGATTGAATGGTTTAATCTCCTTGTTGTCCAAGGGACTCTCAAGCATCTTCTCCCAGCATCAGTTCTTTGGCACTCAGCCTTCTTTATAGTTTAACTCTCACATCCATACATGACTACTAGAAAAACCATAGCTTTGACTAGATGGACCTTTGTCTGTAAAGTAATGTCTCTACTTTTTAATATGCCCTCCAGGTTTTTCCTAGCTTTACTTCCAGGGAGCGAGTGTCTTAATTTCATGGCTGCAGTCACCATCTGCTGTGATTTTGGAGCCCAAGAAAATAACGTCTCTCACTGTTTCCATTGTGTTCCCTTCTATTTACCATGAAGTGATAGGACCAGATGCCATGAAGTTAGTTTTTCAAATGTTGAGTTAAGCCAGCTTTTTCACTCTCTTCTTTCACGCTCATCAAGAGTTCTTACTTCCTCTTCACTTTCTGCCATTAGGGTGGTATCATCTGCATATCTGAGGCTGTTGCTATTTCTGCCAGCAGTACTGATTCCAGCTTGTGATTCATCCAGCCTGGCATTTCACATGATGTACTCTGCATAGAATTTAAATAAGCAGGGTGACAGTGTACAGCCTTGGTGTACTCCTTTCCCAATTTTGAATTTTCTTTTTGCTTTCCTGTATTTCTTTTCTCTGTATTTCAAATACCTGGGTCAGTACAACTCTATTTTAGGCCACTCTATCCTCATACATATCACTTCAGCTTTATACATGTATATCATTCTTTGTCAAGAATCCCCTTTCTCATTTTTTAGGTTGCCCGCTTAAAGATGAATGGTTATATTTTTAAAACTGGAAACAGTCTAATGGTATAATTGAAGGGTAAATTAAAATGATCAGCCACTACCTGCTACTTATTACCTCAGAGCTAAGTTCTACTGACACGTTTTTACATAAGTGAGTCTCTCCAGGGATCTTCCACACCTGCGAGACTGGTTAGGGCCTTGTCTTTGAGCATAGCACAATCCTGACTTGTGTGTTCCTGCAGTCATATCTGTCTGCTCAGGGGAGCAAGGGTGTGGTCATGGGAAGGCAGCCTAGAAGGAGACAGGATGGTTTTCAACTGGGTAGTTTTTCTTGCTCCATTCACTCGGTTGTATATTGACACGTATCATCCCTTTTCTGAACGTTTTCCATTACAAAATTTGAAACACTCTACCTATGAAAGAGTGGATCAGGACAAACGGGGCACCTCCCTGGGCGGCAGTAGTGGTTCTGGCATAGATGAACTGCTAGTAGCTTGACCACCAAGGCTGACTGGAGCCGTGCCTTCTCGGGGAGCATCACTGTTGCTGGTTTTGTTCCTCCCTCTGTTGGTCTTCCAGGCAATTTACACAGTTAGGGAGAGGGGGCATTACCTGAATTGAAAAACTATCCAGATAAAGAATTAAAACTTAGGGGGAAAATAGACACTGGAAAATATTTGCCTTTTGGATAGGATTCTAAAAGGTTCTGACTTAAAAAATCACCTTTCTAAGTTTCCCTGTATATGCCATGTTGACCTTGAGAACACATAGCTTTAATGTATTTTAGAGGGCTAGGCTATGTAGCCTAGGATGATAGAATTTTTCACAACCAAATTTGCCAAGTGAATTCATCTCTGACCAAGACTATTCTGGCATAGATGACATTACCTTTATAGTAACATTACAGTTGCCTCGTGAACAATGCAAGTTTAACCACATGGTCTGATTACAGATGAGTTGTTTTTTTTTTTCATTTTTCAACAGAAAATGTTACAGTACTACAGTCCCAGATTGATTGAATTTGAGGATTAGAAACAGTGAATATAGAGGAACTCCAGCTGTATATATGGCCCTTAACTGTGGATTTTTGACTTTGCAGAAGGTCAGCGCCCCTACACGGCATGTTGCTCAAGGGTCAACTATATTTGTAAATGACAGAAACTAACTTGAGTTTAAGAAAAACAAAGACTTTATTCTGAGGATTCAAGGACTCAAAAGTAGAAACCTAACCAGAACTTAAACAACAACTAGACTAGGAACTAGAAATATACTAAGAACTTAAGATAATCTCATTTATAGTTTTCAGTGTTTATCTTCTTTATTCCTCTTCTTTTGTAATCTTTGTTTTGTTTTCCATCAGAAAATTTGCCCAAGTACTGGAGGTAAATTGTACTTCAGTGCCCAAGTTTTTAAATCCCCTCCCCCATTTTCTGCACGTATTAAGAGATAATCTCTTAGGAATCAGTCACCTAATACAAACTTCAAATCCTGGGAAGTAGATTCTGCTTGTCTTGTGTAGCTCACCATTTCCTGTGTAGGTATTTGTGTCTGTGGGCATGGGGCTCATTGTATTGACAATCCCACTGTAAGTTCAACTCTGAATTGGAGGGGATAGGCATGGATGTGATAGAAGAAAAATGTCATTATTGGCTTGGGCTGGGCAGTCAACCTAAAGGTGTCTCCTACTGGTTACCATTGGTAAAGACCTAGAAAATTATCTTGATATGTCCTGTATCAGGATCTGCTTTTGACTATCATTTTCCTAATAATTTTTTTCTGATGTGTCTTCCTTTATCATTAAGGTTTCATTCAGAGAGAAGTGACCTATTTGATTTCTAGCTGAGAAAGCATGTAATTAAATAATACCCTTGGGCTCATTCTATTTCCTGCCTTATCATGAAATAAGAAAGAAAGGTCTCCTGAAGGAGAATTAAAGAAAGTGCTGATACATAGCAAATGCTAGTTTAGTTTTGCCTACAATTTCCATTCTCTTTCTCAAAATAAGTGAATATACTATATTAGAAAACTTTGCATTTGCAGGGGTGGGGTGAGGAACTACCTAAGCATTATGAATACTATAATGTAGAATTTTTTCATTGTGTATTCCAACACAAAAAGTCAAATTATTAGATTATCTTCTGCTGTCCTTTCATCATTATCATCATCAGCAGCTGCATTTGTGACTTCAATAAAAGCAAAGCTTATAAACTAAATATGTGCTAAAATCTTTGACTTAGCAAAGAAATGAAGACTTTTAAAAAGACATTTATTTTAAACTTCTAACAAAGATATACCAGCCTTAACACAGAAAATGTGTAAAATAAAAAATTAAGAGTCATCAATTTAAATATAAGTTGAAAATTCTAAGTTCTTACTATACACCAAATGCAAACTATATTTTAATTTCATTTCTTCTCATATCCCCTTACCATTTATATATACCTTAAGGAATCTAAAACATTAAAGAGAATATCAGCAGAGAAATAAAGAGGCGATTTATTATTAAAAAGAAAATAAAGCCACCATAAATCTGAAAGCCACTTAAGAAAATACCTAGCAGCAACTTAAAACTAAGCATTACAATTTCTATTTGTTCAAAGTATCAGACACATAAATATCGTAGAGATATGGCTGATGCAATTAGTTTTATTTATAAGTACATGTAAGTACATGCAAGGCAGTGAAAAAAAATTTAAATATAAGCAAGCAGAAATACCCCAAAGAAACCCAGAGTATATAGTTCAAAACATCTGGAAAGTAAAAGCGTTAAGGTTAAAAAATTGAGGATAACTCCAATTGTAATGATCATGTTATCAAAAGGGCAGGTGGTTAGTTAACTTTAGAAAATGATTCAATTTATATATTTGATAATTTTCAAATTACCTACCTCAGTGAAGTCAATGAAATTGATAACTTCCAACTGAAAATATAAAATCATTTAAAAAAAATCCTTTATACACCAATAGCAGCTTGCAATTTAGTTTTATTAGGATATTACTATAACTACCTTGTATATCAAAAATTAATAATGAATAAGACAAACAATACATCTGTTTGTTATATTTACTGAGCTGCTGCTGCTGCTGCTAAGTCACTTTAGTAGTGTCCAATTCTGTGCGACCTCACAGATGGCAGCCCACCAGGCTCCCGTGTCCCTGGGATTCTCCAGGCAAGAACACTGGAGTGGGTTGCCATTTCTTTCTCCAATGCGTGAAAGTGAAGTCACTCAGTCATGTCCGACTCTTTGTGACCCCATGGACTGCAGCCCACCAGGCTCCTCCGTCCATGGGATTTTCCAGGCAAGAGTACTAGAGTGGGGTGCCATCACCTTCTCTGATTTACTGAGCACTGCTATCCAAAAGTCTACAAGCAATAAATGCTGGAAAGGGTTGGAGAAAAGGAACCCTCTTACACTGTTGGTGGAAATGCAAACTAGTACAGACACTATGGAGAACAGGGTGGAGATTCCTTAAAAAACTGGAAATAGAACTGCCTTATGACCCAGTAATCCCACTGCTGGGCATACACACGGAGGAAACCAGAATTGAAAGAGACACGTGTACCCTGATATTCATCGCAGCACTGTTTATAATAGCCAGGACATGGAAGCAATCTAGATGTCCATCAGCAGCTGAATGGATAAGAAAGCTGTGGTACATATACACAATGGAGTATTACTCAGCCATTGGAAAGAATACATTTGAATCAGTTCTAATGAGGTGGATGAAACTGGAGCCAATTATACAGAGTGAAGTAAGCCAGAAAGAAAAACACCAATACAGCATATATATGGAATTTAGAAAGATGATAACAATAACCTTGTATGTGAGACAGCAAAAGAGACACAGATGTATAGAACAGTCTTTTGGACTCTGTGGGAGAGGGAGAGGGTGGGACGATTTGGGGAAATGGCACTGAAACATGTATATCTTTTTTTTTTTTTTAATTTTAACTTTACTTTACAATACTGTATTGGTTTTGCCATACATTGACATAAATAAAATAAAAATTAAAAAAAAAAGAAAGAAGCATCAACATATATACACTATCATGTGTAAAATAAATAACTAGTGGGAATCTGCTATATAATACAGGGATCCCAGCCCAGCGCTCTGTAATGACCTAGAGGGGTGAGATGGGAGTCAGCAAAGGAGGCTCAAGAGGGAAGCGATATTCATGTCTGATTTGTATTGTTGTATGGCAGAAACCAACACATAGCTGTAAAGCAATTATTTTCCAATGAAAAAAAATAATAACAAGAAAGAAAGATCTTTGATAATTAAATTGTACTCTATTTTGCCTATATCAATGTGAACATCTTGATTTTTGATACAATATTATAGGCTGTAAGATGCTGTCATTTTGGGACACTGAATAAGGGATATAAAATACCTCCACATTATTTCTTAAGCTGTATATGAATCTATGTTTAAAAAAATAATTTGATTGGAAATTGTAAAGGCTATAAATGGCCATAAAAGAGCCAAAATAAATTTAAATGAAATTCTAAAAAAAAAACAAAAACAAAAACATGTATATCATATAAGAAATGAATCGCCAGTCCAGGTTCGATACAGGATGCTTGGGGCTGGTGCGCTGGGATGACTCAGAGGGATGGTACAGGGAGGGAGGTGGGAGGGGGGTTCAGGATGGGGAACATGCGTATGCCCATGGCGGATTCATGTTGATGTGTGGCAGAACCAATACAATATTGTAAAGTAAAAAAAAATAAAAAAATATTTAAAAAATATTAAAAATCAATGATAGATCCTGCAAAGTAATCAAAAAGATAATAAAGCATACATGAAATACTATAAAATATTAAAATGGTAAATGTATGCAGTACACAAGATTAGAGAAGACTAGCAAGTAAGTGCAAATGTACTTAACCAAAAGTTCTGGTCCAAAGCACAGACTGATACACTAATAAAGAAGAGGCACTTGGGAGTTTCAAAGCTGTGTGCTTGATTTTGGCTTTCTCCAGGGGTCCTAGATTAGAAGTGAGGGTAAAAATTAGGGAAGCTGTCAGTTACTGATTTAGTACTAAGTGGTTTGTGCCTATTGCTACACTGCTTGTGGTTGAGTTTCCTGGATTGGTTTCTCCAGATGGTGGGTCAGTTCTATTTTTGTATATGCTCTGGGTGTTATATCTTTGTATATTAAGTCTTTGTCACTTAGGCAAGACAAATTTATCTGTAGCTATGTAGTTATATCTATAAATATCCCAAATAACATTACAGATTAGATTATTTGTTGCTTAGATGGCTGAATTTTCAGATACGGATATCTGTTTTATGGGGAGGGAAATCCCCTCCCCAAAATTAATCTTAAAAACACATTTAGTTCAATTCAGGTCACTAGGATGTATGAGTGAAAAAACATATAGAGGAAATTGATAGAATTGTGAAATGGTTTGTATTCTACGAAATAAGTGAGATGAGTCAATAAGAGAATGGAAATTTACTTAGACAATGCTAGGCTAAGAATACAAGAAAAAGTTTAACATGCAATGTACCCTTGCCTTCGTCCTTATTATGATGATGAGCAAATAAAGTAACCAGAATATATAGTCAGAATCACTTTTCATCTCTCTAACTCTGTGAAAACTTTATATAAAATTTTGAGAAACTGTATGGATAAAGACAATTTGGCCTTAATAAATAATGTAATTGAATCAACTAAAGAAATTAATTTTAGTTGAGAGTATAATTACTTCAAGCTTTATGTCTGTGAGATTTCTGCATTTTGAGAATCTGTTCTTTTCCCCACAAATTCTGTCACATTAATGTAGTTATGGTTGCACATATGCGTTGTCGTTCCTCTTTTATTTATTAGCAATTGTGCCTAAAATAAAACCCTTAAACTGAGAAACAGAGGAGGCTCCTTCTCTTTGTTCACCAGGCAACTTGACCTGTGGTCTGGAAAATTAAAATAGCCAGCTACTTAGATTGCCCTCTGTGCTTACCGTCTCCCGGGCTTCAGTACAGGTAGGGAGAGTTGAGGAGAGGTCCCTTCCTTGTGGGTCTCAGTTCTCGGTCAGGACCCAAAAAAAGAATCTGAGGTCTTCCCTGTGGCAAAAAAGAGTTCATTGAAGAAATAACAGAAAGAACCCCTCCATCAGGGGAGAGGTGGGTCAAGACTAGAAAGGCCCAGGCACTGGAATGATGAGGTACGGAGTTTTCAAGACAGGGCTTTTAGCTATTCATCTAGGCGGGCGTGGACTGAGTTTTGATCAACATTTGCACGTTACATGACAATTATGTTATGGAGCAGTTATGCTCTATTGAGCCTGTCTTACCCTTAACTCAGCCTGTAATCAGATGTATCTATGTGTGTACAGAATGTTTATGAACTCTTAACAGACTCATAGCTGTCATGTCATTTAAGGACACAGCTGTCCATAAAGGGTGCCTGTGCCCAAAGTGGACCTCCCTATGGTTAGTCTGTTGCCATGATGCACCTTGGGTTCGTGTACCATGGTTGGAAGAGTCTCCGTGGTTATTTTGTAGCATATCTGTGAGCTCTCTTGGGCCGCACTGGGACAGGTCTGGGCTGGGTTTAGAGGTCAGCTTGAATCTTTTTCAACTGGGCTACCCCTTGTTGCTCATGCCTAACTTCCTGCCTAACAATAATAGTAGAACATAGTCAGATTTACTGTAAAGTGCTTTTTAAATCTATATAGTATTAAGTAGTCCTTGACATATTCAATATAAAGTATTCTACAAGTTAAGTACTATCTATCAAGTACCTACTATCATGACATATAAGACCTGATTCCTAAAGTATTAAATGTGACAGTACAGAGGTACTGTAAAGTTGTACGATTCTTTACAGTAGACAGCATGTGCTTTCATTATTAATTAAAAAAAAAGTCCATGGATCAAAGATGGCTTTATGGAGGGAGAAAGATTGAACTGGAAGTTGAATGGTAGAATAAATTTACACCTGGGAAATAGACAAATGAGCTGCAGAGGATTTTTTCTTTCATAAAGGAAAGCATGTGATCAAAACATGGACGCTAGAAACTTATTTGGCAAAAATTTAGAGTTTTCTGGAGTACAGTGATAATATTTCTGGAAAGATAAGAGAAGATTGAAACATGAGTGTCCTAACAAAGACTACAGATGGCCGCTACACTATTGAATTGACCTGAGTTTTACAAAACTTTCCTGTGTATAAACAGACTTACATGACACCCATCTCTACAAATCTAAAGTCTGACTTGAGCGATGATAAAGTAGGTGCACAGAAAACCATGCGATGAGCAGGCTAGCATATGTTCTAAGAAACACACAGTTCACTGATTAAATTCATGCTTTATTGTCACAAAACTTTGGAAACTAATACTTCCCTACTTTAGATTTAATGTCCCATTAACAAATTCTGTTCTCTACCATGTAATTGTATAACCCTGATTGATTTAACAGTGCTTTAAAAATTAGCATTGTTTCATAGCAGAGCTGGCAGAAATACAAAAGGTTTTGTATCCTTGATGACCAGAAATTGTGTATTGTCTCATTCCTAAAAGACAAACAGTGGGAAGTACTTCCAGCTGTCATGGAATAATTACATTTTTGGAGGTACTGTTGTCAAGGTGAGGTTGTCTGGAACTATTCTGCTAGGTTCTCATTTTGAGTGAGTCACTTTAATAACCATCATTATGGAAGCAAAATATAATTACAAATAATGATTGTTTTGGAAGTACAAATTGAGCAGAATCAGCTAATGGCCAGTTTCTATTCAACTTGCAGTTTGCATTTCTCATTTTATGACAAAATATTACTGGAGAGAGAATGGAAAGCGAACATTGCATTTCTACAATTTTATATTTTAAGTAAAAAGTAAAAATTGTAGACGGCCTGAATGAGATATTTAACTAATAGCTGTCCAGAAGCAAAGATGTACACTAAGAGAATTATCGCATTAAGTATGGAGTGTATGACAAGGGACAAGAATTTCTGAAATGCTGACATATACGACTGTGTGGATTATACTTGCTTAACATTTCATGTTACAACTAAAAATAATTGAGGAAAATAACATTAAGATTTTTACTAACTAGTACTAGCTCCTTGTCTTTCATTAGCTACAAATGACTCAGCCTCCCTTCATCACCCTCTGTCCATCTGTCTTTCATATTTTAAAGACATCTTGCCACGTCTCCATACTTCATATGTTATGGCTGACTCTTCTTTTTTTGGAACATATCAAATCTTTGTTTATCTTGCAGGAGAGCTTTATTTACCACCGGCCCAGCATCAGTGTAGGCAGAGTGCAGCTGAGAGTGTCAACAGTTCTTGTGTAATATCAGGGGTCTCAGGAGAAGCCCTGCACAGTGGGCCTGTGGACAGGGTGACCCCCACCTCAGGAGTCCCTCCTCCTCTGTTTCTATCTCTGGTTTAGCCTTCTAACCCCCACTGTTCATTTTCCTAATAACACCTGCTCTGAGAACTTCTGAGATAGAAATGATAATTTGAAAATTTGATAAATGTTCATTTCCTCCTAATTTAAGAATACAAGGAAACTTCCTGGGCTCATTCCCAATAAAGTATTCTCCTTTTGTTTTTGAATCACCCCTGACAAACTATACTTTTCAACTCAATTAACCCTGTTTTGCAACTCGTAATTTTTTTTCCTCAGAGAGAACTAATGTTCACGTTTTTCCAATCGATATGTTTTAATTTTATTGCAGTAAAATATACATGATGTAAAATTGAAATTTCAATCTGTTTTAAGCATAGCAATCTATTTTTAAGGAATATCTATGATGGGAGTTTCAGTTCAGTTTCAGTT
The DNA here is from genome assembly GCA_006410935.1 of Redunca redunca. Taxonomy (NCBI): domain Eukaryota; kingdom Metazoa; phylum Chordata; class Mammalia; order Artiodactyla; family Bovidae; genus Redunca; species Redunca redunca. Next base: position 4,281,113 of record SJYQ01000801.1, on the reverse strand, counting down.
CAGTCGATCAGTTATGTCCAACTCTTTGTGACCCCATGAATCGCAGCACGCCAGGCCTCCCTGTTCATCACCATCTCCCGGAGTTCACTCAGACTCACGTCCATCAAGTCCGTGATGCCATCCAGCCATTTCATCCTCACTCGTCCCCTTCTCCTCCTGCCCCCAATCTCTCCCAGCATCAAAGTCTTTTCCAATGAGTCAACTCTTCGCATGAGGTGTCGAAGTACTGAAGCTTCAGCTTTACATCATTCCTTCCAAAGAAATCCCAGGGCTGATCTCCTTTAGAATGGACTGGTTGGATCTCCTTGCAATCCAAGGGACTCTCAAGAGTCTTCTCCAACACCACAGTTCAAAAGCATCAATTCTTTGGCACTCAGCCNCAGTCCAACTCTCACATCCATACATGACCACAGGAAAAACCATAGCCTTGACTAGACCGACCTTAGTCGGCAAAGTAATGTCTCTGCTTTTGAATATACTGTCTAGGTGGGTCATAACTTTTCTTCCAAGGAGTAAGCGTCTTTTAATTTCATGGCTGCAGTCACCATCTGCAGTGATTTTGGAGCCCCCAAAAATAAAGTCTGACACTGTTTCCACTGTTTCCCCATCTATTTCCCATGAAGTGATGGGACCGGATGCCATGATCTTTGTTTTCTGAGTGTTGAGCTTTAAGCCAACTTTTTCGCTCTCTTCTTTCACCTTCATCAAGAGACATTTTACTCCTCTTCACTTTCTGCCATAAGGGTGGTGTCATCTGCTTATCTGTGGTTATTGATATTTCTCCCGGCACTCTTGATTCCAGCTTGTGTTTCTTCCAGTCCAGCGTTTCTCCTGATGTACTCTGCATATAAGTTACATAAGCAGGGTGACAATATACAGCCTTGATGTACTCCTTTTCCTATTTGGAACCAGTCTGTTGTTCCATGTCCAGTTCTAACTGTTGCTTCTTGACCCGCATACAGATTTCTCCTGTCTGGTATTCCCATCTCTGTCAGAATTTTCCACAGTTTATTGTGATCCACACAGTCAAAGGCTTTGGCATAGTCAATAAAGCAGAAATACATGTTCTTCTGGAACTCTCTTGCTTTTTCCATGATCCAGCGGATGTTGGCAATTTGATCTCTGGTTCCTCTGCCTTTTCTAAAGCCAGCTTGAACATCAGGGAGTTCACGGTTCACGTATTGCTGAAGCCTGGCTTGGAGAATTTTGAGCATTACTTTACTAGCATGTGAGATGAGTGCAATTGTGCGGTAGTTTGAGCATTCTTTGGCATTGCCTTTCTTTGGAATTGGAATGAAAACTGACCTTTTCCAGTCCTGTGGCCACTGCTGAGTTTTCCAATTTTGCTGGCATATTGAGTGCAGCATTTTCACAGCATCATCTCTCAGGATTTGAAACAGCTCAACTGGAATTCCATCACCTCCACTAGCCTTGTTCGTAGTGATGCTTTCTAAGGCCCACTTGACTTCACTTTCCAAGATGTCTGGCTCTAGATTAGTGATCACATCATCGTGATTATCCGGGTTGTGAAGATCTTTGTTGTACAGTTCTTCCATGTATCCTTGCCACCTCTTCTTAATATCTTCTGCTTCTGTTAGGTCCATACCATTTCTGTCCTTTACCGAGCCCATCTTCGCATGAAATATTCCCTTGAGTTTAGGGAAGGTGAATCATCTTAAAATCCCATAGTGAGCAGCTTTCAAAGGAAGAATCTGCAGCAATTAAGTGGCTCAGTTTTTCAGCATTTTTTAGCCTTTTGTCTGTTATTTTTTTTTCTTGCTATCATCCAAATTTTGGGGTGTGTATAGGTAGGTGTGACTCTTCCACAGCCTGTATATTCTTCTTCCATTTCATATTTGCTTAGTTTACAGGTCTGAGTTCCTCCAAATTTGGAAACACAGGCTTTCTTTGATTCTGCCTTGGCTTATGGAGCTTCTGCTTCCTAAACCCCAGTTGTGAATGTAATGTTGTTTCACTAGGGAATGGGGTAGGGGGGTGATTTACTTCAAACTGTGACAACACTCTGCCTCTTGGTGTCCTCGGGAATATTGGTAAAGCCATAAAGATTAGTCAGTCAGGATAATGTGGTTGATCATTATGTTCAGATGTGATATGTCTTTTAATTTTGGCATTTATTAGTGTGTGATAATTCATGTTACATTATTTTCTCCGCCTCAATTTCCTCATCTACAAAATGAGCATAATCATGACTGATCTCATTTTATAGAGAAGGTTATTCATCTTTGCTGGTGCTGCTGCTAAGTTGCTCCAGTCGTGTCCGACTCTGTGGGACCCCACAGACGGCAGCCCACCAGGCTCCCCCATCCCTGGGATTCTCCAGGCAAGAACACTGGAGTGGATTGCCATTTCCTTCTCCAATGCATGAAAGTGAAAAGTGAAAGGGAAGTTGCTCAGTTGTGTCAGATTCTTCGTGACCCAATGGACTGCAGGCTTCTCCTTCCATGGGCTTTTCCAGGCAAGAGTACTGGAGTGGGGTGCCATTGCCTTCTCCTACAGTTCCTTAATCCTGTCTACCAGTCAAGAAACACCTGGAGTAACAGGCAAATTTGGTCTTGGAATATGGAATGAAGCAGGGCAAAGACTAATAGACTTTTGCCAAGAAAATGCACTGGTCATAGCAAACACCCTCTTCCAACAACACAAGAGAAGACTCTACACATGGACATCACCAGATGGCCAAAACCGAAATCAGATTGATTATGTTCTTTGCAGCCAAAGATGGAGAAGCTCTATACAGTTAACAAAAACAAGACCAGGAACTGACCGGTGGCACAGATCATGAACTCCTTATTGCCAAATTCAGATTTAAATTGAAGAAAGTAGGGAAAACTGTTAGACCATTCAGGTATGATGTAAATCAAATCCCTTATGATTATACAGTGGAAGTGAGAAATGGATTTAAGGGCCTAGATCTGATAGATAGAGTGCCTGATGAACTATGGAATGAGGTTCGTGACATTGTACAGGAGACAAGGATCAAGACCATCCCTATGGAAAAGAATTGCTTTTTTGCAATTCTTTTTTTTTTTTTTTTGCTGTCTGGGGAGGCCTTACAAATAGCTGTGAAAAGAAGAGAGGCAAAAAGCAAAGGAGAAAAGGAAAGATATAAGCTTCTGAATGCAGGGTTCCAAAGAACAGCAAGAAGAGATAAGAAAGCCTTCCTCAGCAATCAATGCAAAGAAATAGAGGGAAAAAAACAGAATGAGAAAGACTAGAGATCTCTTCAAGAAAATTAGTTACCAAGGGAACATTTCATGCAAAGATGGGCTCGGTAAAGGACAGAAATGGTATGGACCTAACAGAAGCAGAAGATATTAAGAAGAGGTGGCAAGGATACATGGAAGAACTGTACAACAAAGATCTTCACAACCCGGATAATCACGATGATGTGATCACTAATCTAGAGCCAGACATCTTGGAAAGTGAAGTCAAGTGGGCCTTAGAAAGCATCACTACGAACAAGGCTAGTGGAGGTGATGGAATTCCAGTTGAGCTGTTTCAAATCCTGAGAGATGATGCTGTGAAAGTGCTGCACTCAATATGCCAGCAAATTTGGAAAACTCACCAGTGACCACAGGGCTGGAAAAAGTCAGTTTTCATTCCAATCCCAAAGAAAGGCAATGCCAAACAATACTCAAACTACCGCACAATTGCACTCATCTCACATGCTAGTAAAGTAATGCTCAAAATTCTCCAAGCCAGGCTTCAGCAATACGTGAACC
>SJYQ01000801.1:4266889-4277254 GCA_006410935.1 Redunca redunca | reverse complement strand
GGGCAGGAGGAGAAGGGGACGAGTGAGGATGAGATGGCTGGATGGCATCACGGACTTGATGGACGTGAGTCTGAGAGAACTCCAGGAGATGGTGATGGACAGGGAGGCCTGGCGTGCTGCGATTCATGGGGTCACAAAGAGTCGACACGACTGAGCGACTGAACTGAACTGAAGTCACGCTATATTTCTCTGGCTCATTTAGTTTTCCACACTTCTAGATGACTGTGTTGTTCTCTTATTTCTCTTGTCAAACATCCAACACTTTCCCCCTCATCTGCACTAACTTTCATCTTTGCTTCCTACTTTCCAAGAACAATGAGAAGAGAATTTCGGCACCTCCCACCATCATGTAAGCTCTCCCTCACTGGTATCTGTGCTGTTGTACTTTGCCTTCTCACCTCTGAATGTGTAAGAATTCTCTGCTCTTCACAGAGGCCAACTCTTTCATTTCTGCACCAGATCCCTTCCCTTCTGCTACTGAAGGACATCACTTCAGATTTTTTCATTATGCATTTATTTCTCCCTTATCGACTGAAACATTCCCATCAATAAACACACAGGCTGTATTTCTTCTCCCTTAATAAAATCCTCTCCTGAAGCACTGTCTCTCTCCAGCCACTATCCTATTTCCTCCCGTCTTAAAAGAGTTTTCTATAGTTACTCTCTCCATAAATTTCCTCCTGTTTACTGAGCCACTCTACCAAAATTATGCTCACAAAGCTACCAATCACCTACGCATTCAGAAAGCTATCAGTCGGTTTCTCTTCTATATTCTCTGGTTTTCCCTCTACTCCACTGGTTTCCTTTGTTGAGTATTCTGCTTATTCTCTATCCTTCCAACACTGCCCAAGGTACAATCCTTGGATCTTTTCACTTTTCTATACATATACAATCCCTGTTGCGCTCATCCAGTTTCATGGTTCATTAAGAGTCATCTATTTACTAACAACTTCCAAATTTACATCTTCAGCTTGGATCCCTCCCTGAAAATCCAGGCTTATGTCTGCAGCTGCTTCGTTGATATTACACTTGGCTGCTTAACTGGCATCCCAAACTTAACACATCAAAAAATAAACTTCTGATAATCTCGCTGTAGTCTTTCCATTTCAATAAACCTTAATTCCCTCTTTCCAGGTGCTCAGGCTAAATTCAACTCCTTTCCTTCCCTCACATCTGACATTCAAAAGCTCATTAAAATCTTACTGTCTCTGCCTTCCATCCAGTAAAAAACCACGTCTCAGCACCCCCATAGTCATGAGGCCACTGGCCCAAGCCACCATCTGCCCTCAGATGAATCATCACAATAGCTCCCTCTCTCATCTCGCTGCTTCCATCTCTTTAGTGATTATGATGAGAAATCTTTGCATTCAAAAATACTCTACAACAAATGTGATGGTTAGCTGTCATCTTAAGAGAAAAAGTGACATTGTCTAATTTTCACTCAAATAGCTCTTCTTATAAAGACTATCTGAAGCAGTTATTATCAGATTTTTAAATATATATATCTATTTATTTATGAAAGGAGAAGTAAAACTTTATTTCTGTTTTTAATTTTTCATTTTTATGCTTTTAACTACATGTAATATTGCATGAATAATTATGCCAATATGTATTTTCAAGTTGTTGCTGATGTTTATTCAGTCTAAATTCACAGAGGTGAATCTGCTGGGTCAAAAGTTAAAGGTTAATGTACTTTTGTTAGATATTGCCAAAATCCTCTTTAATTTGAAAAATGTATGAGCACTCATTACCCACCCATTCACACACAGAATATGCTGTCCTACAGTTTAATGTTTTAGCAGTCGAGGAGGTAGAAATTGAGAAGCTGAATCACAGTAGAGGGGAGCTTGCTGGGCTACAGTTCAAAGGGTCACAAAGAGTCAGACATGACTAAGTGTGCATGCATATATAGTTTAACTTGCATTTTTCTGATTATGAATTATAGCTACTTATAAATTATAGTACTAGTTTTTTTTAATTTTGTTTTTGTTTTAAAATACCTTTGGGAGTCAGCCTAAAAGAGAACTCCAATAATATTACTTTTTTGGTATTTCATCCTTATGTAGTAACCCTTCTTTACTGAAACAAAGCTTACCCTTACGATCAAAAGTATACTAGATATGGAGTGGTAGTTCTGAGAATAAGCTGTAAAGGCATGCCAGTTTCTATCTTGAATCCCTGCTCTTTTCACTCTGGAAGAATGTGATAGCCATGCTATGAAAAGACCCAAGTTGTAGATCAAGTGTGACTGAGGTCTCCCATCAATAATTAACACTAACTACAAGCCCATGGAAGTGAGTCACCCAGATCAACTCATTCAGCCTTTGGATAACTGCAGCCCTGGCTGATATCTCATAACCTCATGAAAGAGTCAAGTCAGAAATGTCCAGCCACTTTTCCTATTGTTGTTTTTCCCCAGTTTCTGTTTGAAAATCTGAAGGGTATTTTCCACCGGAAATATTAATATTATACTGGCAGTTATTTTAGCATTTAGAAGATGCTGATCCCTCTTTTCTCTTGTGACTGCAACTCATCTTGTTGTTCCTTTCAACATGAACTGCAGTTTGTTATGTTTAAGACTTTTCTTTATTTTTTTCTTAACAGTTGCACTGTGTGTTTTTCCTCAGCTCTTTCCTGTTGGGTTTTGTAGAACTTCTGAAATTGTGTAAATGGATGTATTTTGTCCATTTTTTTTCAGTTTTATCATTATAAACTATTTTATCTATCATCACCTCTGATGAGATTGGCCTCATTCAGGGTGGTATGGCCATAGGCAATCCATCATCTCTTCTCATATTTTGCCCCATTTCTCTCTCCTTTTCTTCTGACTCAAACATTCAATATTTTCGTCTATGAGCACTAAGGCTCTTACTCTGTTATATGTATTTTCAGACTACTTTTTGTCTATTTTAATCTGCATTTTCCTACTGACCTATCATTCTGTTCAAATATTATCTCTTAATTTGTGTGTAATTTGTTCTTATTTCCATCTATTAAATACATAATTTCAGCTATTATACCTTTTCAGTTTTAGAAGCGCCAGTTACTCTTTTTATAAACTTCAGTTTATATCTGTAATTTTTTTCTTCTCATTTATGTTTTTGAGCTTGTTATTAGTAGTTAAAACAATTTTTGATAATATTGATATTTGGATCACCCAGGTATTTCTATTTTTTGTTGTTTCTCTTGGTCTTATTTCTTTGATATAACTCTAATGTTTTATTGAATGCAGATGCTGCATATGAGGCTCTGGATAAGGTCATCTTTCTAGAAAAAGTGTACAGTTTGGTTCTGGACATACTAAAGAAAGGATAGACGATCTGAATCAGTCTTGGAATGAGGTGATTTTAAGGTATTTTCTATTTTATTTTGATCAGTTGGTTTCCAGACTATCTCCCTTTATGATCTATACTAAAATTCTACCATTTTGTCTAGGGATCCTCTTCCTTTTGTGCATAACAATCTTGACAAGAATCTGCCAAATGCCATGTTTAGTTTCTAAGACTCTTGGCCACTATTTTTTGCTGAATCGTCAGTCTTTTTCACTGCTGCATTCAAATAACAAAAAATAGATTGAGATGAAAAAGGTATTGATTTGCATTTTTATTTTTCCTGAGATCTCGTTCACTTAATTCCTAAATGCCAGTATTTGTCTCTTCAACTCTGATAGCATTGTTGTTGCTTAGTCGCTAAGTTGTGTTCAACTCTTTGTGGTCTCGTGGACTGTGGCCTGCCAGGCTCCCTGTCCATGAGATTTGCCAGGCAAGAATACTGGAGTGGGTTGCTATTTCCTTCTCCAGGGGATCTTCCCAACCCAGGGATCAAACTTGCGTCTCCTGCATCGGTAGTGGATTCCTTACCACGGAGCCACCTGGGAAGCCCTCCGATAGCCCAACCTCGCTTGTTCTCACTCTTAGTTATAGCTCTCTACTCAGCTCCTCAGCATCTTCACTTGAGCTACTTATGATATAACAAATGTCTCTTGAGAAAAGTAGCAAAAAAGTTGAAGTTCATCTCATTTTGTTTCCTCCTCCGCACTGGATAGCAAAATCTAATTCTACTTAAATTGTGTCAAGATGTTTCCTTTTATACATAGGAGTTGTTTACTCATTCATTCTGTCTGACTCTTTGCGACCCTTTGGACTGCAGCACTCCAGGCTTCCCTGTCCTTCACCATCTCCCGGAGTTTGCTCACACTCAAGTCCATTGAGTCAGTAATGCCATCCAACCATCTCATTCTCTGTCATCCCCTTTTCCTCCCACCTTCAATCTTTCCCAGAATCAGGATCTTTTCCAGTGAGTCGGCTCTTTGAATCAGGTGGCCAAAGTATTGGAGCTTCAGTATCAGTCCTTCCAATGAATATTCAGGGTTGATTTCCTTTAGGATTGACTGGTCTGATCTCCTTGCTGTCCAAGGAACTCTCAAGAGTCTTCTCCAGCACCACAGTTTGAAGGCATCAATTCTTGGGTGCTCAGCCTTTTTTCATTGTCCAGCTCTCACATCCGTACATGACTACTTTTAAAACCATAGCTTTAACTATATGGACCTTTGTAGGCAAAGTAATGTCTCTGCTTTTTAATACACTGTCTAGTTCCTGTCCTATAAGATAGTCATACATACCTAGAAATGGAAATTTTCTTGCTGCTTCATCTTTAAGATTCACAATATTATATTGTCCTTATAATTTTCTTCTTAATATTGTGAATATATATATTAGTTTGTTTTGTGGGTTCTTCCTAACTTTTTATAATTACATTTAAATACTGGTGAGAGAGATCTTGGTACCTTTTTTCTAGATTCTTGATCAATAATTCATCAAGATTTTACTTTTCAAATCATTTTGGATCATTGTCTTCCTCGATTTCCTTTCATTATAAATTCAGTTAGTCATTTTCTTCTAAATGTTGAGGCATACTGAAAAGTGTTTTTCTTTTTGTTTGTACCTGGATATTTAATTATGATTGTAACTTTTATATTGTTAAACTATTTAGGGGTTATAATTGTCCCAAATGCAATTAGATAGACAATCACTACCTAATAGAACAGAAAAAATATACTAGTGTACACTTTAATCCACTAACTAGTGACACTGTTGGTTATTGATAATGACATGCCTTTACTTGTAAAGTTGACCCATTGAGTTGGAGTTAGCACTACATGGGTTCTGTCTATGCTTCTTATTGACTTTATAACCTTGTCCACATTACTCTAGTTTTTCTTAAACTCAATTTATATCCTTTTCTGAAATTATTTTAAAGTCAGACATTGGATTTTTTCAATAGTAACTATAGAGCTGAAAACTTGAATTAGAACAAAATAGAACTTTTTGGATGCCATTACATTTATACATAATTCTTTCTAAATATGAAGAATGTAAAGAATATCTTTGTGACCCCATGGACTGTAGCCTGCCAGGCTCCTTTGCCCATAGTATTCTCCAGGCAAGAATATTGGAGTGGGTAGTATTCCTTTCTCAAGATGATCTTCCCAACCCAGGGATTGAACCCAGTTCACCTGCATTGCAGGCAGATTCTTTACTGTCTGAGCCACCAGGTAAGGCCTATAAATAGTAATTAGAGTTGAAAATTTGATTTAAAAATAAATTTGAATTAAAACAGTTTTTTGGGTCCCATTATCAGGAGACCTGGGTTCAATCCTGGGTTGGGAAGATCCCCTGGAGGAAGGCATGGCAATCCACTCCAGTATTCTTACCTGGAAATCCCCATGGACAGAGGAGCCTGGTGGGCTACAGTCCATGGGGTCGCAAAGAATCGGACATGACTGAGTGACTAAGCACATCTTTATACATGAGCATCCCAGGTTCTCAAGCAACATTAGAATTTTAGATGAGACTAGAAGCAGATTCTTTGAGAGTATGTGTACTCGTGAATCTGAAAAGAGTATACAAAGAATAAAAGAAGCAATAATTGTGAAAATTTTTTCTTTGAAATGTAATATAGCAAATATAGCAAAACTAGTGGAAAAGCGCCTGCTTGCCAATATGGGAGACATGAGATGCGGGTTTGATCCCTGGGTTGGGAAGATGCCCTGGAGAAGGGCATGACATCGCATTCCAGTATTATTGCCTGGAGAATCCCATGGACAGAGGAGCCTGGTGGGCTACAGTACATGATTCTTTTTAAATAGATAGTCTGAAAAATATGTAGGAATATAAAGACTATCAGAAAAAATCTGCAAAATTTATTTTACTAGGTTTTTTGTATACAGATTTTTCTTTTGGATTCTGTAAGCATCACTATTGCACCTTTTCTTTTATAATTACACAGTGTTTAATATTTTGCTTGTAGTCAGTGTTTCCAGAGCAGAAAATTGTATTTGTTCATGTGGCTGCTCATTCAGTCTTACTCAACTAGAAGAGAAGCAACTTCCTCTCTTTTCTGCTCTAACAGACACAGTTCAGCAAGTGTTTTTCAACAAGCTTCACCTTCCTCAAAGAATCAAGTGTTCTCTAGGCAGGCAAAAGCTAGTAAATCAGCTGTAGTGTTAATCAATAAAAGTAATCAGCCTCTGAAGCAAAACCTGTCTATTACAATATGTAGCAACTAGCTCTCCAATGGACTTTAAAACACGAGTTAAAGAGTGAACACAGAGTTGTTCTGCTACCCTATTTTTTCCACTTTGTTTCAAGCAACATTAGAATTTTAGATGAGACTAGAAGCAGATTCTTTGAGAGTATGTGCACTTGTGAATCTGAAAAGACTATAAGAAGAATGAAAGAAGCAATACTTGTGAAAAATTTTTTCTCTGAAATGTAATGTAGCAAGTGAAAATAAGCTCTGTTGTATAATTCCAAATATGACTTTATATGTGAAATAATTTATTTTTGTAGTTCATGCCATTCAAAATTTTTGTCTAATGTAAGGTCAGTTTCTTTGTATAACTTCTCACCCTGTAATCAATCTTAGATTTACTGACATAATTCTCTTTTTAAAAAGTATTTGGTTGAATTTTCTTCAGTTTATGCTTTGATAGCATAGGTTTTCAAATTAAATGATCATATAAGGTACTTAATGTAGTAGAAGCCCAGAACATAAAAGTAATTTACCACTGTCCATGGAATTCTCCAGGCAAGAATACTAGAGTGGGTTGCCATTGCCTTCCTCGGGAAGTCTTCCTGACATGGATCAAACCTGGGTCTCCTGCATGGCAGGCAGATTCCTTACTCTCTGAGCCACCAGGGAAGCTCTGATAGTTAAACCACTAAAACAATTAATTATTAAAGAAATTGTTATATAAGGCTTAAACAGGTATGTTTCGGGGGTGGTTAGAGGGGAAGAAATGAAAACCAAGAATAAGAACATCTACACTGAATTCGTGTAATAAAGAACGAAGGAAAGTTTAGTTGGGACATATGTTATTTTTGTTTGTTCTTTTTAAACCCTTTATCATTAAAAAATAAATGCTTTTAATCAGTTTTTGATAAAATAATCTTCCCCATTCTATTAAATATAAAAATGTTAATGAAGATTTATAAATGTTCAAGTCCATGATAATACTTATTATTTTATTAGAAATTTCTAATAATATTCACTTATTAAAATAACATTAAGTAACACTCAAATTTTTCTAAATATTAGATGCTGCTGCTAAGTCGCTTCAATTGTGTTCGACTCTGTGCGACCCCAGAGATGGCAGCCCACCAGGCTCCCGCGTCCCTGGGATTCACCAGGCAAGAACACTGGAGTGGGTTGCCATTGCCTTCTCCCTAACTATATATACTTTTGGACTAATGGTATAGAATCTATGATGGTTCAGTGGTAAAGTATCCATGGTAGAGTCTCCTGTCAGTGCAGGAGATGCAGGAAATGTGGGTTCAGCCCTTGGGTAGGGAAGATACCCTGGAAGAGCGCGTGGCAGCCCACTCCAGTGTTCTTACCGGGAAATCCCATAGACAGAGGAGCCTGGCAGGCAAGAGTGCATGGGGTCGCAGAGTCGGACACGACTGAGAGACAGAGCATACGCACAAAGAGTCTATATGCCAAGTCTGTAAGTAGCCCTCTTATATTTGAAAAACAAAGCACAAAAACTTTAAATTAGGGTATATTTGGTAATGTCTGAGCTTCACCTTATATGTCTGTATCCTCTGGGGAGCTGCAAAATATGTTTCAGGTTAAAGCACTCATGAGCAACACATAGTTTGGGGAATAGGTGATTAAAAGATGAATTTTTCTGCAGTGAACCCCTTGCATTATTAGCTGCTGAAGCAGCAGGCAGAGAGAGGTGCTCGAAGTAGCAAATACTAGTGTTGATCTGCGTGACTGCTTCACCACATGAGACCCTGGAAGGCATGACTCACCTGTTGGGACCTCATTACCTGCCTCATTATATAGACTTAGCCAGAGTAAAGCTGCTAACCTGTATTACCTCTAACTGGCAAGAAAATGGAATGTCAAGGGCAAAACCATGTATGTGACATGTCAGATTACTATCTGATGATGGCTAAGTTCAGGAGTTGTACAGTAGAAGTAGTTTTTCAGTTAGCAATGATATTCCTCTGGTAAGGATTTAATTGTTATTTATTTTTTTAATCAAAGTATATGTGTAAAAGTTGATCTATGTGTATAGACTTTCATGTTCCATGTTTAACAACCCATATCCGTCACTTATATCAGATTCCAAAGAGGTTCATTTTCCTGGTCTTTTCCCACCATATGTGACAGCCACAGGCTCTTAGAAAAATGGTCTGTAATAAATGGGGAAAGAGTGGAAACAGTGTCAGACTTTATCTTTTTAGATAAAATCTTTTTATCCAAAATCACTGCAGATGGTGATTGCAGCCATGAAATTAAAAGACACTTACTCCTTGGAAGGAAAGTTATGACCAACCTAGACAGCATACTAAAAAGCAGAGACGTTACTTTGTCAACAAAAGTCCATCTAGTCAAGACTGTGGTTTTTCCAGTGGTTGTGTATGGATGTGAGAGTTGGACTATAAAGAAAGCTGAGTGCTGAAGAATTGATACTTTTGAACTGTGGTGTTGGAGAAGACTCTTGAGAGTCCCTTGGACTGCAAGAAGATACAACCAGTCCATCCTAAAGGAGACTGGTCCTGGTGTTCATTGGAAGGACTGATGCTAAAGCTGAAACTCCAATAGTTTGGCCACCTGATACGAAGAGATGACTCATTTGAAAAGACCCTGATGCTGGGAAAGATTGAGGGCAAGAGGAGAAGGGGACAACAGAGTATTAGATGGTTGGATGGCATCACTGACTCAATGGACATGGGTTTGGGTAGACTCCAGGAGTGGTGATGGACTGGGAGGCCTGGCGTGCTGCAGTTCATGGGGTCGCAAAGAGTCGGACATGACTGAGTGACTGAACTGAACTGAACTGAAACATCTTCCAAAGAGACTGAAGTTCATCAAGAAAGTGTTGGCAAGTCAGATTGCCAAGTGTTTGTTTAATGATCTTATGCTTCTTAAAACCTTTTAAAGTATGTCCATTTACTCCTTAATATGATATAGAGCTTTTTGAAATAAGTGTTATTGAGTTTAATTCTTCATCTTTGCTAAAGTAATTGTAAACCTCCACTTCATATCATTTCAACATATTCTGGTAATGTCGAAGTTTTTAGAAACTGGCCCAGATAATAGTTTAATCATAATCATTTTTCTTACTGAAATTCTTTTCACACATTTAATCATTTAGAATCATGAATCATTCCTTTATGTTGGCGTATAGTTTTTAATACCCTGAAATAGGCAGAGTCCTTTAGCAGTTTCCACTGTATCAATCTACTCTGTACCACCTGGAACTTAGGAATTTGCAGCTACTTTCATCAATTTGACAAGGTCACAGGGTGATAAGCTTAATTATAAGACTTAAACTTCCATCATGAGACCCATAATTTTGTCTTGATTGTTAAACTCTGCAAAAATAACCTGTCTTCTCTATCTCAGAAATTGAGTTAGTTATTTACTGTTTCAACTTGCATCACTGACTGACGAACCCTAGGGGCTTCTTCCAAGTCTATAATACAAGTGCTAATAGTCATGCTTTAAACTTCTAACAGGAGTGTAAGATGCCCATAAATGATGATAAATCTCAGTGTGCAAAGTGACCGATTTATAGTGTCAAAGCACAGCCTTCTAAGGCTGAATTCTATCTGTCATGTATTTAAAAATCAAAGCTCTCAAAACTGTAATGTGTGAAATGAAACTTTATAAAAGGTCTATATCATGAAAATCCCCTTGGACCGTACGAAAATAATTTGCAACTTTAGTTTTTATTCCTTATTTTTTCAACAGCAATTAAAACAGCTTAAGTGAAACAGTAAAATTTGCTAACACTTTCATATCAAATCTGTTAGAAGTCTCTTCCCAAATGGCTTAAAGCCAAATAGC
>SJYQ01000801.1:4212510-4266036 GCA_006410935.1 Redunca redunca | reverse complement strand
TTTCTTACTAGTGAAACTGGAAAAAAAAATTAAACATGAAAAAAAAAAGAGTGTTGGTGAAGCTGTGCTATCAGGCATTCTCATTGTTGCTAGTGGAAATACAAACAGGTTCACTCCTTCTGGAAGGCATTTGACAATACCACCAAAGAATTGATGCTTTTGAACTGTGGTGCTAGAGAAGACTCTTGGGAGTCCCTTGGACTGCAAGGAGATCCAACCAGTCCATTCTAAAGGAGACCAGTCCTGGGTGTTCATTGGAAGGACTGATGCTGAGGCTGAAACTCCAATACTTTGGCCACCTGATGCAAAGAACTGACTCATTGGAAAAGACCCTGATGCTGGGAGGATTGGGGGCAGGAGGAGAAGGGGACGACAGAGGATGAGATGGCTGGATGGCATCACTGACTCGATGCACATGGCTTTGGGTGAACACCAGGAGTTGGTGATGGACAGGGAGGCTTGGCGTTCTGCAATTCATGGGGTCGCAAAGAGTCAGACACAACCGAGCGACTGAACAAAATTAGACATGAACTTAACTTTTGACTCATAAATATTACATGTAGGTTTCTACCCTGAAGATGAATCTCTTACATAGTAAGGATACATTTGAGCAAGGTTATCTCTGTAACATTCCTTATAACTGCCAATATTTGAAATAATATAATATAAATAGAAAAGAAGCTGAATAAGCTATGATAGCTTATGGTAGTTTAAGCTTTAAATCTAGAGACCATCACGTGCCCATACTAACAATTCATTCTATGTGGAATGTCCTCACTTGAAACATGGCTCTTAGCAATACTTTCAGTTACATCTCAGTCAACACTATAAGCCTTATATAATTAAAATCATAAATGATATAAGAGTTACATTTAGTGAAAACTGCGGCTTGCTGTACTGATGAGGGTGAGAATGGGCTTTTTGGACATACAAAGTCTGGACTTTATATGAAGAAGATGTAAAGATTTAATGAGGCCTTTAAAAAATTATCGCCTTCAGTATTTTGAAAATAGTCCTTACAAATCCCTGGGCAGATAATAGGAATCCTGTGAGATTTGCAGTCCTTCTGCATAAAGTTGACATCTGAATTTTGATTCCTAAATGCCTGCTTGTATATGTTTGAAAGTCGCCCAGTCCTGTCCAACTCTTTGCAACCGCATGTACTGTAGCCTGCCAGACTCCTCAGTCCATGGAATTCTGCAGGCCAGAATACTGGAGTGGGTAGCCTTTCCCTTCTCCAGGGGATCTTCCCACCCCAGGGATCAAACCCATGTCTCCAGCATTGCAGGTGGGTTCTTTACCGTCTGAGACACCAGGGAAGCCCAGATGACTGTTTAGCCATGTGTATCTTAGGACATTTCTTCTCTGACGTCAGTTATAAGGAAATAGAACTTGGTGTCTGTTACTGTGTCATTTCTGCTTTAAGTAAAACTTCCCTAACTTGGTAACCAAGATTTTTTTCAAAAATTTTATTGAAGTATAGTTGATTTAAAACACTGTGTTAATTTCAGCAGTAATGCAAAGTGATTTGGATATATATATATTTTTTTCATATTCTTTTCCATTATGGTTTATCACAGAATATTGAATATAGTACACTTATTATACAATATGAACTTCTTGCTTATTCATTCTATGTGTAATAATTTGCATCTGGTAATTCGAACTCACAATCTTTCCCTCACCTACCCATCCTAACCCTTGACAATTATAAGTTTGTTCACTATGTCTGAAAGTCCTTTTCTGTTTTGTAGATATGTTCATTTGTGTTAGATTCTGCATATAAGTGATATTATATAGTATCTGTCTTTCTCTGGCTTACTTCACTTAGTATGATGATCTCTAGGTCCATCCATATTGATGTAAGTGGCATTGTTTCATTCTTTTTATGGCTGAGTAATATTGCCTTGCTTATATATACCATCTCCAGTACTCTCACCTAGAAAATCCCGTGGATGGAGGAGCCTGGTGGGCTGCAGTCCATGGGGTCGCTAAGAGTCGGACACGACTGAGCAACTTCACTTTCACTTTTCCCTTTCATGCATTGGAAAAGGAAATAGCAACCCACTCCAGTGTTCTTGCCTGGAGAATCCCAGGGATGGCAGAGCCTGCTGGGCTGCCGTCTATGGGGTCGCACAGAGTCAGACACGACTGAAGTGACTTAGCAGCAGCAGTATATATACCATACTTTCTTTATCCATCCATTGAGGGGCATTTAGGTTGTTTCCATGTCCTGACTATTTTAAATAGTGCTGCTGTGAAAATAGGAGTACATGTATTTTTTGAATTATAGGCTTACCTGGGTATATGTCCAGGAGTGGGATTGCTGGATCATATGGTAGTTTAGCTTCCTGAAGAACCTCCATAGTGTTTTCCATAGCAGCTCTACCAATTTACATTTCCACTAACAGTGTGGGAGGGGTCCATTTTCTCCACACCCTCGCCAGCATTTATTACTTACAGATATTTTAGTGATAGACATTCTGACTGGTGTGAGGTGGTACTTCATTGCAGTCTTGGTTTGCATTTCTCTAATAATTGTCAGTGATGAGCATCTGTTCATGTGCCTATTGACCAGCTGGTAGTCTTCTTTGGAGAAATGTCTATTTAGCTCTTCTGACTTTTTTATTTATTTATTTTTGGCTTGGGTTGTTTGTTATTGAATTATATGAGCTCTTTGCATATTTTGGAAATTAAGCCCTTGATGGTCACATCATTTGCAAATATTTTATCCTGGTCCAAGTTTGTCATTTCATTTTGTGTATGGTTTCCCTTTCTGTACAATACTTGTGAATTTGATTAGGTCTCATTTGTTTATTTTTGGTTCTATTGTCTTAGGAGACTGCCCTGAGAAAACATTGATTTGATTGTGTCAGATAATGTTTTGCCTATGTTCTCTTCTAGGAGTTTTATGATGTACTAACATATTTAAATCTTTAAGGCATTTTGAGATTATTATATGGTATGAGGGTGTGTTCTAACTTCATTGATTAGCATTTTGGGGGGAAGCCAAATGTGAGAAATGCAGAGGAACTTTCTCATTGTTTCCATCCTTAAACACATCTATTTGCCTTCTGAAGAAGAAAGGAATCTGCTGGATTTTACCTGTATCTCTAGTTTATGTAGTCATATTTTTACTACTTTTATATCTTCCTTCAGCAGTATACAGCAGGAAATCCATTAACTGGTCACTGATTAAGCTATTCACCAGTTTAGCAGATAGTTTTTATAAACTCTGTAAAATATTTTATTTTCATAGGATATTGAATTTTCATAGTTCATAATGTACTCACTAACAATGGATTGCATGTCTATCAAGGCTCTGAAGGGTTTATTCTGTCTATTTATTCCACACATACTTCATTTAACTTATATAAGTTAATTATTATGCAATGCAGGAAACCAAATAAACAATAATTTTGCTACAGCTAAGTTTGCTGCTTTGAAAATTACAAAAAAAAAGTATCAAACATTAGCATGAGAAAGAGAAATGCATCAATTTGGGGGAACATAGGCAATTCTAGAAGAATTTTATAACTAAATTGATATGGAAATATTTTCAAATTC
Source organism: Redunca redunca (assembly GCA_006410935.1). NCBI lineage: Eukaryota > Metazoa > Chordata > Mammalia > Artiodactyla > Bovidae > Redunca > Redunca redunca. Next base: position 4,262,469 of record SJYQ01000801.1, on the reverse strand, counting down.
TTGCTCTAGAGAAAATAAATTAAGCATTGCTTAAAATGCTACATCCTAAAGCAAACTAATTATGAATGAATAGACATTTATATATTTTGANCCCTTTATTTTTCAATTAAGCAATAAACTACGGGTATAAGTTAATTTGAAAGAATCCTTCTACATAATTTTATTGATTTGATATAGATTCATAATATGGATATTTTAAATGTTTCTGTGATAATTATGTTTTTAACATCTATTCTTTTTTAGTGTACTGTTTGAATTTTTATCAAATATATACATTCTTCTTCTGCTGCTGTATATTAGCCATTTATTTGTTTCCCTATGGAAGAAATGGAAAAGGAAATGGCCACCCACAGCAATATTCTTGATAAGATAATCTCATGGACAGAGGAGCCTGGAGAGCTATAGTTCATGGGAATGCAAAGAGTTAAACACAACTGAGCCGCTAAGCATAGACAAATATTTAGTATATTTATCTTTGTACTCACACGCAAAAGTTTCTCAGGTGCTGCTATTCTTGTTCTGACTTGGACATTAATTAATTTGCCTTTAGAATTTCTAAATTAGGAATCATATTTGCTGAAGTTTTTGACGGTATTTTTTCTGGTAGGGAGATTAAGATATTAATATTAAGATAGTCTCTTCCATTTATCCCCAAAGACTGAAGAGTTCTTGCATTTCTGAGCTAACTTCCAATTGGAGTGGATTATTTTTGTCTCAAATGGCTGGATTTGGGGGGCTACTATTTTAGTTTTTACTTAATCAATACCATTAAGTGAGCCCTATATTTTCCCTTATATTGGAAGCTACTAGTTTACGACAGTCATATCAGCCTTAGAAAATGACTTGGGGGCTTTTATATCTATTTCTATTTTGTCTTACGGAAACTGAGTCCCCGAAAATCAAGTTGCCATACTGAGTTTATGATTAATCTCTCTCTAAAACTTTATTTGCTTTCTTTCCCATCCCGGTTCATTTTAGGATTAAAGAGATATCAAAGACAAAGAGGGCCTGAAGTCAAGCAGGACACGGTGGGGCCTCCCCAGGCACAAAAGTACCTCTGTGGCTGCTCAAAAGCACCCTTTCTTATTTGTGGACAAAAAGGCTTAATCTCCTAGGCCCTTCCCAAGTCCCAAAGAGCAGACTCAAGCATTTAATGATCACAATGATGGAGTCACAAGACTCCTAGATCCTCCTGAAAGGATACTGATAATAATCTGAAGTATATTTTTGAATTGTTCTGTAGAACGCAGGTTTTGAATGGTGACTATAGGCTGACCACAAGCACTGGACTGCAGACTGGTTAGAACCAAAATATTGAGATTCCTGAAACATCACTCTGTTATCTCACCACCGACCAGTCCTTAGAAGACTCTCTTTGAACAATGGATTTAGATACTGACATTCCAAATGGGTTTTCATGTGGCTGGAGTGTGCGGTAGCATCTTGTCAGCTATTTTGCATTTGTTTCCGTTTCTCTTTTTCCTGCCTTCTAGGTTTAACTTAGTTTTCTAACAATTCCATTTTACCCCATTTGTTGATTATATTATTGCTAGTGGTTGCTAATAACAACATTTTAGGGTCTACAACATACTTTAAAAAATAATCTAAAACCTCTTTCACACACTATACCACTTCATGTGCAGTGTAAGATATTTTTAATTATGTAAAATCAGTTGCTCCCTCCCATTTTTTCTGCCCTGTTGTCATGGATTTTATACTGTTAACACCCAAAATACTGTTGGTATGTTTTTCCTCAGTTATCTTTAAGAAAAAGTGAAGACTAAAGGTAAAATACATTTTTTTTTCATTTTCAACCTTCTTTATTTCTTTCTGCCAGTTTAACTTCCTGATTGATCATATCCCTTTTTATCCCCAAAACTTTTCTGTAGCATTTCTTCTGGAGTAGGTCTAATGGCAACAAATTAATTCATTTTTTTCTGTTTCACTGAGAAAGTGTTTATTTCCCCTTTAACTTTGAAGGATGCTTTTTTCACAGAATCTAAAATCCTGTATTGACATTTTTTTTCCCTTTCAGCACAGTAAAGATATAATTCTCTTGTCTTATTTGCATAGTTTCTAATAAGAAGAGCTGCTGTACTCTTATCCTTCTCTTTTTGTGACTAATATTTTTTTTGTTCTTGTTGCTTTCAAGATTTTCTTTGTCATTGGTTTTCAACAGTTTGCATATATGTATAGGCTTGTTTTTTCTTGGTGTTTATACTGCTTGATGTTCTCAGTCTCTTGGATTTATGGTTTAGTGTCTCTGATTAACTTCAGAAAATTTTCAGCATTCCTTTCTTATGTACTGTTCCTTTATTCTACTTCTGAGTTTCTCATACACATACACTTAGCTCTAGGATGGTCTTTCGTGGTGTTTGTTTCATTTTCTCTTTTTCCTTTGCATTTCAATTTTAATACTTCCTACTGATAGATTTCCATTCTGACTTATTCTTTCCTCTGCTTATTGGTTCTGTTGAGGCAGTCAGAGATGCTCTCCATTTCTGTCACCACCTTTTAAAAATTTTCTAGCATTTACATTTCATTCTTTCTTGTAGATCCTATCACCCATGGGATCTTTCTGCGATACCTCCTAGCCTGATGGAAAGTGAAAATGACTGCTAGAGAGGGGGAGGTGAAAGTTATTTTCATCGGGTAGGTAATACCTATCAGTAGCCTTGAAAGAATAAGCCACATTCCTGGTATCAAAGGAAGCCATAGAAGCTTTATTTCCAAAGAATAGTGATTACTTGAGCTGTCTGGTGGTTCCCTAGAAGACTGTACTCAATTGGCTTCTTTTTTATTGGACCTCACTTGAACTTGCTCAGTGCTAAGAGCAATACCCAAGAGCTAAGTAAAATCTTAGGGCATAAGCATTTACTGAAGACATAAACAAAGACTCAGGTGAGGAGAAGAATTGCTAGGCATCTTGAAAGAGAGGATCTGAAGCATCCCTGAAATCTCATGAGGAAAGGTGAAGGGTTCCTGTCTAGATCAGTGTTAGCAGGCATCTTGGATCAGGAATTCCTGTTCATGATCCAACTTCCTAACCAGTCTAGCCTTTGTCATGAGTCCAGCACTCCTAGGTTTGAAGGGAAGGGGTTTCTATGATGTGCAGTCCTATCAGAAGCAAGTTATCAACAAAGGGAAGTTTTCAAAGAAACAAAATTTAGTCAAAAAAACAAGCATATACTGGATCATCACATCTCTCACTGTGGTGCCTGCATTCACGTTCAATTGCTCAGTCAGGTCTGACTCTTTGCAACCCTGTGGACTGTAGCCCGCCAGGCTCCTCTGTTCATGGGATTCTCCAGGCAAGAATACTGAAGTGGCTTGTCATTTGCTCCTCCAGGGGATCTTCTTGGCCAAGGGATGGAACCCACGTCTCCTTCATTAGCAGGTAGATTCTTTACCACTGTAACACCTGGGAAGCCCCTCTCTGTGGCAGGTCATATGAATTACTTATTCATAATTTTATAAAAATGATTGCCTAAGGAAATTCTATATTTACTCATGAATTCCTATATTAATCTAGATTTTCTGATCCTAGGAATCAACCATATTAACCCTTATCAGTTGGTCCCATTTTTTTTAAGTTGGTTTTTCTTGTAAGACTCTCAAATCGTTTTTGGAAAGAGAAAGTTTATAAATGAGTTTCAATATGTACTTCACTATGACTACTTCAAAATCAAGGAATGAACTGTTTAAAATTGACAGGGAAATATTCTATTATAGATAAGAAGATGCTACTATAATGAAAACAGTTATCTCAAACTGTGTTCGGTAAATATAAGTGCTGCCAGCCCACCAAAAATGTTTTTATCAATGTTAATTTACCCAAAGAAACAACACACTTCAAAAAAGGTGCCCTAAGACAATATAATCAACTATTTTCCAGTTACAGATGCAACATTTTAGTTCAAGAGAGAGGTAATATTTTTAACATGCCAAGAAATATAATTTATACTTGAGGCGGTCTAATGTGGCTTGGAATAAACCTATCATCTTAATTTACATTTCAAAAAGTAGTGAAATAAAGTAAGAACACATTTTTGCCATGAGTATTAACTCACAAGGATGTAGTACATGGTTGAATAAAATGGAACTAAGATAGAGTTGGAACAACACATGGCTTCCAAATTAGGAAACGAGTGTGTCAAGGCTGTATATTGTCATACTGCTTATTTAACTTCTGTGGAGAGTACACGCTGGGCTGGATGAAGCACAAGCTGAAATCAAGATTGCCGAGAGAAATATATATATAACCTCAGATACACAGATGAAACCACCCTTATGGCAGAAAGTGAAGAGGAACTAAAGATCCTCTTAATGAAAGTGAAAGAGGAGAGTGAACAAGCTGACTTAAAACTCAGTCTTCAAAAATGAAGATCATGGCATCCAGTCCCATCACTTCATGGTAAATAGAAGGCGAAGCAGTGGAAACAGTAACAGACTTTATTTTGGGGGACTCCAAAATCACTGCAGATGGTGACTGTAGCCATGAAATTAAGACACTTACTCCTAAGAAGAAAAGCTATGACAAACCTAGATAGCATATTAAAAAGCAGAGATGTTACATTGCCAACAAAGGTCTATCTAGTCAAAGCTGTGGTTTTGCCAGTAGTCATTTATGAATGTGAGAGTTGGACCTTAGAAGGCTGAGTGCCAAAGACTTGATGCTTTTGAACTGTGGTGTTGGAGAAGACTCTTGAGAGTCCCTTGGACTGCAGGGATATCCAACCAGTCCATCCTACAGGAAATCAGTCCTGAATCTTCATTGGAAGGACTGATGTCAAAGCCCCAATACTTTGGTTGCCTGATGCAAAGAGCTGACTCATTGAAAAAGACCCTGTTGCTGGGAAAGATTGAGGGCAGGAGGAGAAGGGGACAACAGAGGATGAGATGGCTGGATGGCATCACCGACTTGACAGACATGAGTTTGAGCAAGCTCCAGGAGTTGGTGATGGACAGGGAAACCTGGCTTGCTTTTGAGCTGAACTGAAGATATAGTATCTCCTTATGTTATTGTGGAAAGTTCAATTCAGTTCAGTTCAGTTGAGTCGCTCAGTTGTGTCCGACTCTGAGCAACCCCATGAATTGCAGCATGCTAGGCCTCCCTGTCCATCACCAGCTCCCGGAGTTCACCTAAACTCATGTCCATTGAGTAGGTGATGCCATCCAGCCATCTCATCCTCTGTCAACCCCTTCTCCTCCTGCCCCCAATCTCTCCCAGCATCAGGTCTTTTCCACTGAGTCAACTCTTCACATGAGGTGGCCAAAGTATGGAGTTTCAGCTTCAGCATCAGTCCTTCCAATGAACATCCAGGACTGGTCTCCTTTAGATTGGACTGGTTGGATCTCCTTGCAGTCCAAGGGACTCTCAAGAGTCTTCTCCAGCACCACAGTTCAAAAGCATCAAAGTTATTTTATTATAAATGTAGTAAGCTTATATGTTTTATATGGTGCTATATAGTTTTATATATTCAGCAATACAGTTTTATATGTTAGCAATAGTTAATTGAAATTTGATACTTATTTTAAGATTTAGATCAAAGAAATCTATGTTGTGTTATCTCTTTGGAGTTAAGTTAGAGTTCATCATAGGCCTTTATTTTTTTACTTTTCAAATGGTAGAGAAGAGAATAATCTCACTTCAGACATTAAAATCATATTAAAATCACACCTTTCTCATGGTATCTTTGCTCTCAGAACAAGCTTCCAATCAGATGCCCAAAAAAGAAATCAAAGAAAAATGTATCACTCTCAGTAATTGAAAAATGTCATTAAACAAAGTAGAGAACCATAATTTTGTTTATTATCAACATAGTATAGAAATATTAACTGAGTATTCTAGGTTTCTAAAATGAATATAGGTACATGGTAAAATTATAGTTGGTCCCTGTTTTCAGTGTTCGACTTAACAATGCTGTCAAAGCCATACACATTCAGCAGAAACTGTACATCAAATTTTGATCATTCTTGGGCTAGTAATATTCAGTAAGATATTCTCTGTGATGCTGGATCAGCAGCAGCCACAGATGTCAGCCAGGCCATCACAAGGGTAAATAACCACTCTACTTATAAACATGCTGTAGCCAGATGACCATACTGGTTTTTACTAGTCAGTAAACTAAATGAGATATTCAACACTATAGTATAAAATAGGTTTGCAGTAGAAGATTTTGCCCAACTATAGGCTATTATAATTGTTCTGAGCACAGTTAAGGTCGGCTAGGCCAGGCTATGTTTGGTAGACTAGGTGCTGCTGCTAAGTTGCTTCAGTCATGTCTGACTCTGTGTGACCCCACAGACGGCAGCCCACCAGGCTCCCCCGTCCCTGGGATTCTCCAGGCAAGAACACTGGAGTGGGTTGCCATTTCCTTCTCCAATGCATGAAAGTGAAAAGTAAAAGGGAAGTCACTCAGTCGTGTCCAACTCTTCGAAACCCCATGGACTGCAGCCCACCAGGCTCCTCTGTCCATGGGATTTTTCCAGGCAAGAGTACTGGAGTGGGCTGCCATCGCCTTCTCCAAGACTAGGTGCATTAAATACATTTCCACTTAAAATGGGCTTATCAGGATGTGTTCCTATGTAAGTCAAGAAAGATCTGTAAAAATATATTTGTTTAAACTCATAAAATCATTAATAATCACATTAAGATTCAATCTTTGTTGATATAAATTCAAAATTCCTTAGTCTTTAACTCCCTAATTCTANAGGAATCTATATTATTTAATCTCAAATATATCTGATATATGTAATCTAACAGACTTGAACTTTACTGAAAATTTGTGTATTAGAATTATTTGAGAAGTGACTTACAGCATGAATATATATAACCTAAATAACTGAAAGTATCATTTAAAGAAATAGGAAAATACAGTAACATTGCATAGAAAATTTAGGAAAATTTCTTTTGAATAAAATCTTCATATTGTTTCTGCATTTCAAATGTGTGAACATTATCAATAGACTTGGATACTTCCATGCAGATAAGCATAACTAACTTAATCATCAATCCTTATTTGAATGCCTACCACATTCTAAGCTTCATAACAAGTAAACATATTGAATGAGACAAAATGTTTAAGAACACTTTGAATTAGCAGAGGTGACAGACAAGTAAATAGTTTCAGTATAGTTTTATGAACTCTAGGACAGATTAATCTGTAGACTTTTAGGACAATACATGAAAAGTATACTTTTTTTAATAAAAGAAATAATGACTGAAGCCTTCTGGAATGAGTCATCCCCTAAGTTGAACATTCGAGTTGGATGGGAACTGGCTATGTGAAAGAGGAAGGAGTCGGTTTTCCAAAGATGGACCAATACGTGAAGTATCAGAGAGGCACAAAAAACAGGGCACGTTTAGAAGGGGAAAGACATTTATGCATGAAGGCCAAGAAAGAAAAGGACAAAAGAAAGTCCTGAACAAGTAGACCTGTTCAATGTTTTCAGGGGTCATCGCTTAGAAACTATCACTGTGTACGCCTCTGAAATTCCAGCTTTCTCCTGGTTATATGCCAGTTGGATCAGAGGACCAGATTTATTGGCCATTTAATAAGTAGGCTAGTGTGAGAGCCTATGAACAGCTGCCCTGAAAATATATCAAAGGATGAGGCCAAGAACCATATTCTACTGTGAAGACCCAGAGGCCACACTGTTAACAAGCAGTTCTATGAAACCACCCAGCACATCACCCTGTTATCTGCAGAGCATTAGTCCCTCGACTGTGCCTCAGTCCTCAAAGAGCTTCTAATATATTCTGGAGGTAGACATCTGATTGCAGATGTTTGACATGACTATCTATGTCGCTAGGTACAACTACTTATCATCTACAGAACACTGACCTTAATGAAAGCAGGGGATATTTCCATTGTTTTAAACTAAATGTGTGTCCAGAGTAAAATGTGATACTCTCCATTATTTGTAAATAATAAAATGTAACACTGATATATTTAAATAGATGAAGATATTAAATGGATATTATAACTGACTTTGAAATTCTGAATTTGTCCTAGATATGCTATTGTGTGTGTGTAAGTAGAGGAAGAGTCATAGGAGCATTTCCATGAAATGGCCAAATAGTCAAATGATCAACTACTTCTGAATGGAGTTTTGCTCCAGTGGATACACAGAAATTTCAAAGAAAGTGAAGTTGCTCAGTCTTATCTGATTCTTTGAGACTCCAAGGACTGTAGCTCACCAGGCTCCTCCATTAATAGAATTCTCTAAGCAAGAGTACTGGGGTGGGTTGCCATTCCCTTCTGCAGGGGATCTTCCCAATACAGAGATAGAACCTGGGTCTCCCGCATTATGGGCAGATGCTTTACCATCTGAGCCACCAGGGAATCCTAAACAATTTCAAAGCCATCAACATTAAACAGCAAAACAGTCCTTCTACACTGGACTGGGCACTGTAACCATCTACAGAATTGCCAAAAGCACAGATTCCTAACACAGTGCCTGAAGATAATGACAGACCCAACTGGCTAGAGGCTTTTTGCATTTTAGTGAATATCCCTGAGGTGCTGATACTGCATATACAGGGATTGTCATTTGAGAAACAGCTACAGGGCTTACCTTCTCAGCTCAGATTTGAACTAGGAAATGAATTTTAGACTTCAATAATATTGATTTGATATTCAATGTATGCACTGATATTCAATGTATGCATTGAAGTTTTCATTTAGTTTCAATTAGAAATAAGAACTGGGTATATTCAGAATACAGAGATAAGGGGAGAAACAGGGAGCTCTCCTAATAGAACTCTTTGTAGGCTGATAACTAATTAATCATAGAAATTTTTCAAGAACTTAGAGAGAGTGAATATTTTTGGATGAGACATGTGAACTACAGCAGAATGTTAATATGGAATCTCTACAACTACTTTGGCTGAGCTTCAAAGTGTAAGAAATATACCTAACATTACAAATACCCTCTTATCTAAAGGAAAGGGAAATGATCCTTAATGCTTTTTATAAATCAACTCTTCTTACATTAATGATTACCCAAGTCCAGATATAAAATGACGGGGCTGAACCCTGAAAGGGAAAATTTTGCCATGGAGAGTTGTGGGCATAAAATATTTTTTCTCATGATCATGAGAAAGGAAAAGAGGTTCTTCCCCTTTCACCTTATGCCAAGATAAAGGGGCTTATAAAATCACTAAAATAGTTAGATATTTATGACAGGGCATTTGGCAAATGAAATAGCCACATGGGAAAGGCAGCTGGCAATGATTATCAGGAAAAAAAGAAAAAAAAAAAACCATGAAGCAAAAATGAGGCAAAAAGTTTAGTGGTAGATCCTTTTGATATTACAATGGTGACAAGAAAATAACCTAATGAAAGTCTAAAGTAATTTATTTACTTTATTTCACTTTTTACTATTGATTAATAGTCTCAGACTAAGTAAAGTTTTTTCTTAACTTGCAGATTTTTATATGGTGTGATACAAGAAATTCTGTCTGGTGTAACTGATTATTCCAAAGACTTATGGCCTGTTGAGCATTAGCCAGTTTTATATCTAACCCAGCAATGTTATCGTAATATTTCTTTATTAAATTGACTAGAGGTAATCTATTTTCTCAGATGTTCACTGGACCAGTCATAATGACTTAATTTTCCCATCATTAATTAATGGGTTAAATAAAATCTTTGATATATGCTTTTATGTTTGGAAATCATGAATGTCATGCTTTTACCTTTTTGAACTTCATACCTTTTCAAGGCTATGGCTTGGATTGAGTTTTTGGTGAAAGAATGAAGAAGAAAAACTATTAAACATCAAAATAATCTGCCCACCACACTGAGGATGTTGTGCTAAACGAGATTTGGGGGTCATCTTGAATTCATCTCTCATGTATACTGCCCTGGAAAGTCAATGTGACTCTCATAGAGTTGTGCGCGGTAGATTGCCTGATGCCCTCATTAATCATGAGTCAAATAAAAACATGTGATGCATGTTCATTTTATATTTTTAGAGTAAAAATTTTTTGATAACTATACTTTTATAGTGTTGAAGGTCGTTTGCTGAGATTCCCAAGTAGGTTCACCTAACAACTGATAAACTCAGTGTTTGAAGAATCATACCATGTATTCTCTTTAAGTTTAAACAAGTCCTTGAAGACTCCCACCGTATATCTGAATCAATAACTAGAACTTTGCATATGCTGACTGTTTCCCTCATTTACTCTGCATTTTTTTAAACTGACTTTGAGGTTCGTTTTTGTTTTTCTAGTTTACAAAAGAAATTATTCTTCATTGGTGCCAGCATTCTCTTTATGGCTGAGAATCCAATTAGTTAATTTTAAAATTTGTTTCCCAGGCTTTACCTGAGTTTTCCTTGATGAAGTTATAGCAAGACAAATAGCAATCCTATTTACCTTTGTATCCCAAATGCCTACCAAATAGTCTTGCAACTTATAGGCACTAAATAAACACTTGTTGAAAAAGTAACATTGTTGCTGCTATGAGTCTCTTCAGTTCCCCCCCACCCTTGCTACATTCTACATTAATAGGTAGCAGTAATTCTGCCAGTCAACTCTTCCCTCTTTGTCTTCCTCCCTACAGTGTTTCCCTTTGGTGATGGACAGGGAGGCCTGGCATGCTGCGATTCATGGGGTCGCAAAGAGTCAGACACGACTGAGTGACTAAACTGAAACTGATGCTTGGAATCATGAGGATTAACTCTTGAAACTCCATTCCATATGACCTCACTGAACTCTTATATGCCACTAAATTCTATTAGTGGCATAAAGAGACAGGAATACCAGACCACCTCACCTGCTTCCGGGGAAACCTGTATGCAGGTCATGAAGCAACATTGGAACTGGACATGGAACAACACACTGGTTCAAAATTGGGAAAGTACATTGAGGCTTTATATTGTCACTTGGCTTAAACTTCTTTGTAGAGTACATCATGTGAAATCCCAGGCTGGATGAAGCACAAGCTGGAATCAAGATTAGTATGAGAAACATCAATGGTCTCAGATTTGCAGATGGCACCACCCTTATGACAGAAGGTAAAGCATAACTAAACAGCCTCTTGATGAAGGTGAAAGAGGAGAGTGAAGAGGCTGGCTTAAAACTCAGCCTTTAAGAAACGAAGATCATGGCATCTGGTCCCATCACTGCACGGCAAATAGGTGGGAAAACAATGGAAACGGTGACAGACTTTATTTTCTTGGGCTTCAAAATCACTGCAAATGGTGACTGTAGCCATGAAATTAAAAGATGCTTGCTCCTTGGAAGAAAAGCTATGACAAACTCAGACAGTATATTGAAAAGCAGAGATACTTCTTTGCTGACAAATGTCTGTATAATCAAAGGTATGGTTTTTCCATGGTCATGTATGGATGTGAGAGTTCGACCATAAAGAAGGCTGAGCATTAAAGAACTGATGGCGTTGAACTGTGGTGCTGGAGAATACTCTTGAGAGTCCCTTCGACTGCAAGGAGATCCAACCAGTCCATCCTAAAGGGAATCAGCCCTGAATATTCATTGGAAGGACTGATGCTGAAGCACCAATACTTTGGCCATCTGATATGAAGAGCTATCTCATTAGAAAAGACCCTGATGCTGGGAAAGATTGAAGACAGGAGGAGAAGGGGATGACAGAAGATGAGATGGTTGAATGGCACCACCGACTCAATGGACATGAGTTTGAGCAAGCTCTGGGAGATGGTGAAGGACAGAGAGGCCTGGCATGCTGCAGCCCATGGGGTCTCAAAGAGTCAGACCCAACTGAGTGGCTGAACAATAAAAATCCTATTTAGTGAAAGACAACCATTTCAAAATGGCAAACATATATTCAGTAAAAATAAAGAAAAAATAGCTAAAGATGGGACCAGAATATATTTTGTTTTTCTGACAGGTTCTTATCAAAGCTTGAATATAGTTATATTTAATTCTGGACTAGAAATGTAGATCAACCTATTTGTTTCCACATTGCTAGGATATATTGAGACATTAGAATACTGGCAAGATTTGTAATAATATTTCCTTCATACCCTCATTTTTATACAAATCAATATAGGGTCAAGGAAGGATTGGCTCGCAAACATAACAAAATACAAAGGTTTAGGAATGGTAACTGGTATAAAAATCTCTGGCTCATTATCAGGTTTATATTCCAAAGCCTTAGTAGTGTCCTACATTTCTAATTTCTCCAAATTGTAAGCCTAACTCTTCCCTAAATCTTTAATCATTATTCCTTGAAATCCTCACTTTTTAAGTTTTGTCAGAAACTTACAAACCATTCAAAGAGGTGTTTTCCATGATTGTACATATCCATGCTTGCAGTAAGATGTACCCTGGGATTCAAATAGGAAAGACCATCTTAGAGCATTTCCTCTCATTTATGTAACCCTTTCACTTAATATTTAATCAAGTCATTTTCTTGATAAGGCAATATGATGTTATCTATTAACATAATATTGTGTCCTATGAAAATTAAATGAACTGACTACAGAAAACACAACTATTGCTTAATCCATACTGTGCGTGCTCAGTCGCTCCGGTCATGTCTGACTCTGTGCGACCCCATGGACTGTAGCCCTCCAGGTTCCTCTGTCCATGGGATTCTCCAGGCAGGAATACCGGAGTGGGTTGCTATGTCCTCCTCCATGGTATCTTCCTCACCCAGGGATTGAACTCACATCTCTTATGTCTATTGCATTGGCCAGTGGGTTCTTTACCATTAGCACCACCTGAATCTACACCTGAAGGAGTCACCAATGTCCTAACTGCTCTAATGAAATGGGAGTGATTCATCTATACCTAAAAACCTCCTAACCCTCCAAATTTTGCATCTCAAGAATTCACTTCCTACTTTTCCTTGAAAACCTGTTCTTCCTTTTTGGACTAATACTAACTTGAAAATATATTTGCACCCCAATGTTCATAGCAGCCTTAGATATAGAGAACAAATTAAATTATTGGTTGCCAGAGTGGTGGGATTGGGGGAAGTGAAGGGGCAAAATGGGTGCAGAATGTGAAAATATACAAACTTCCAGTTACAAAATAAACAAGGCATGGGAAGTAACATATAACATGGTGACTATTGCTAATAATACTGCATTGTCATATTTTAAAGTTGTCAAGAGTGTAGATCCTACACAAGAAAAAAAATTGTGACTGCGTGGTGATGGATGTTAACGAGTCTTATTGTGGTGATTATTTCACAATATACACAAACATCAAGTCATTATTTTGTATACCTGAAACTAATGAAATATTTCAATTATATTTCAGTATAAAAAAGACTATGAGATACACTGAATTGAACTAGCCCTTTTTATACCATCTCTAAAGTAAGTTCAATGAAACAAGTAGGCTATATTTTTTCCCCAAGACATTAAGTGCACATAGAGATATAAGTGAACTTACCTTGAAAATCATTTAAAATTAAAATTTTCATACATTTAGGAAGAAATTAATTGCATGATTTGCAAACATTTAATGGCAAACTAAATACCCTTAACCCATGTAAAGACTTCTTCTCCTGAATTCCATGTAGTGGTCAACTGAACTTTAAATTCAACAGACACACAAAATGCCAGGTAGTACTACGTCATAATCATTAAACCCTGAAGGGAACATTAAGTGATAATACTTAGGATTATTGTTGTTTTTAAAGGACAAAAGTGAAAGTGTTAGCCACTCAGTCATGTCTAACTCTTTGTGACTCCATGGACTGAGGAGCCTAGCAGGCTACAGTCCATGGAATTCTCCAGGCAAGAATACTGGAGTGGGTGGCCATTCCCTTCTCCAAGGGATGTTCCAGATCCAGGGACTGAACCCAGGTCTCCTGTAATGCAGACAGACTCTTTACTGTGACAAGGTCTTTTCGAATTGGGTGATCATCCACAAACAAACCCAGAACATATTGTTTGACAGAATTTTAAAGCCTTTTAAAGAATCACTGGAGTAAAATAAATGCACAAATCTTCAAGCTGCTTAAAAGTGAAGTTATTCCTATCTTGGCATTTATTCTAAGTTCTAAAGTTAAGAAAACCATTTTATCATAAGTTTGTATGTCATAACAGACCAAGTTTTTGGGGGGTTATTTAAGTAAAATTCTAGTAGTAGAGATATTTCTTGTGTTTTCCATGATTCCACAGATTTAATTAAGAATATTAAATAATTATGTTGTCACCTAAAATAAATTCTGAAATGTGACAAGGTTAGCAATATATTCTACCCTCTGTTCTCTTTAATGAGTCTTTATTTCTGAGCATCCCTGTCTTCATTTTTAGCATTTGAATTTTCAAAAGCCACCAAAGGAGTACTGTGTAAAGAGAGACTGTGTCCTTCTATAATGTTGACATTATACTTTGAATTTTAATGGAGGTTCACAGCAACTCAGTTTGAAAATTAGATGAAATCAACACTCCCACAAACTTAATCTTTCATTATGTCAGTGGAAAGCCTAATGATGTCAATGGTTGGCAAAACACAGTTACATTTTCCTATTTATCTACTCAAACAGTCCCAGAAAAGGTCAGGTTGAATTTATAATAGTGGTTGGGCTGCTGTAGATATATCACTCAAGAGATAAAGTGCAGGTTTTGAAATGATTTTACCACCAGGCAAGAAAAACAATCAAAAACATTAATTATGACAGAAACAGTGACTACTGTTAGATGATACACCTTAAAAAGTTTTGTAGTCCTAATTTTACTTAGGGAAAAAAGGAGAAAGGCAGACAACAAATAATACTATTGTCAACTATAGACACAGTGTTGTACAGCAGATCTCTTTAACTTACTCATCTTGCAAAAGTGAAACTTCTTATCTGTTAAACAGCAGCTCCCCAATTCACCCTTCCCCTTCAAAACTAGGAAAGTATAACAAGACTATATACTGTCATCCTGCTTAAACGTCTATGCAGAGTACATCATGTGAAATGCCAGGCTGGGTGAAGCATAAGCTGGAATCAAGATTGCTGCGAGAAATAGCAACAGTATCAGGTATGCAGATGACACCACCATAATGGCAGAAAGCAAAGAGGAACTAAAGACCCTCTTGATGAAGGTGAAAAGGAGAGAAAAGCTGGCTTAAGACTCAACATTCAAAAAATGAAGATTATGGCATCACTTCATGGCAAATAAATGGGAAAACAATAGAAAGTGACAGACTATTTTCTTGGGGTCCAAAATCATTTTGGATGGTGACGGCAGCCATGAAATTAAAAGACTTTGCTCCTTGGAAGAAAAACTGTGACAAAGCTAGACAGGATACTAAAAAGCAGAGCTATCACTTTGTTGACAAAGATTCGTCTAGTCAAAGCTATGGTTTTTCCAGTAGTCATGTACAAACGTGAGAGTTGGACCATAAAGAAGCCTGAGCACCAAAGAATTGATGTTTTCAAAATGTGGTGCTGGAGAAGACTCTTGAGAGTCCCTTGGACAGCAAGGAGATGAGACCAGTCAACCCTAAAGGAGACCAGTCCTGAATATTCATTGGAAGGACTGACGCTGAAGCTGAAGCTCCAATACTTTGGTCACCTTATGGGAAGAGTGGACTCATTGATGCTGGGAAAGACTGAAAGTAGGAGGAGAAGGTGGTGACAGAGTATGAGATGGTTGGTTGGAATTATCAACTTAATGGACATGAGTTTGAGCAAACTCTGGGAAATAGCGAAGGACAGGGAAGCCTAGCATGCTGCAGTCCATTGGGTTACAAAGAGTCAGACATGGCTTAGTGAATAAACAACAACAGGCCTTGGCAACCGCCATTCTTCTCTCTGTTTCTATTATCATGAGTTTGACTACTTTAGTTTTAGGTACCTCATATGGCCAGCCTCATTACTAACTAGTTTCATGAAGCACAATGTCCTTGAGGCTAACACCTCCTGTTGCATATGGCAGGATTTCTCTCTTTAAGACCAATTAAGTTAAGAATAGTATTTGATTGCATGTATATACCAAACATTTTTTATTGATAAATCTGTTGAAAAGCCTTTAGCTTGTTTCCATATCTTAGGTATTGTGGATAATACTGAAATGAACATCAGAATGTATTACATCCTCTTGGGTATATATACACAGAAATGAGATGTCTGGATCATATTGTAGCTCTAGTTTAAATTGTTTGATTAACACCATTTTCCATAGTGACTGCACCATTTACATTCCCACCAACTGTGCACAAGGGCTTCCTTTTCTCCACATATTTGCCAGCACTTGTTATTTCTTTTTCTGATAGCCATCCTAAGAGATGTGATGTGATGTTTCATTGTGGTTTTTATTTATATTTCTTTGACGATTCGTGATGTTAAGAATCTTTTCATGGACCTCTTGGCCATTTATCTGTCTTCTTTGTAAAAATGTCTACTCAGTTCTACCCATTTTTTAACCGAATTGTTTGGTTTCTTTGATATTGAGTTATCTGAGCCCTTTATGCATTTTGCAATATTAACTCTTCTCAGATATATAATTTACAGATATTTTCTCCCATTGGGCAGGTTGTCTTTCATTTTCTTGATGGCTTCCTCTGCTTCACAGAAGCTTTCTGGTTTGATGTAGTTTCACTTCAT
The DNA here is from genome assembly GCA_006410935.1 of Redunca redunca. Lineage (NCBI taxonomy): Eukaryota > Metazoa > Chordata > Mammalia > Artiodactyla > Bovidae > Redunca > Redunca redunca. The sequence goes on along the minus strand of SJYQ01000801.1, from coordinate 4,245,928 downwards.
TTATTTCTGCTTCTGTTGCTTTTGCTTCTGGTAATAAACTCAAAAAATTATTGCCAAGACTGATTTCAGGAGCTTACAGCCTATGCTTCCTCAAAGGGTTTTATGGTTTTAGGTTTTATGTTCAAGTCTTTAATTCACTTTTTGTTGATTTTTGTGTATAGTGTATGACAGTAGGCCAGTTTCAATTTTTTGCATGTGGCTTATTTTCCCAAGGCCATTTATTCAAGACACTGTCCTTTCTCTATTGTATATTCTTGGCTCCTTTGTAGTAAATTAATTGACCATTTATGCATAGGTTTATTTCATGTCTCTCTTCTGTTTCATTGATATATGCTTCTGTTTTTATGCCAGTCCTATATTCTTTATGACAATAGCTTTGTAATGTAGCTTGAAATCAGGAAGTGGAATGCCTCCAGATTTGTTCTTTTTTCTCAAGATTGCTTTGTCTATCCAGGGGTCTTTTGTGGCACCATACACATTTCAGGATTGGTTATTCTATTCTTGTGAAAAATACCATTAGAACTTGGATCAGGATTTCATTGACTCAGTAGGTGATTTTGGGTGATATGGGCATTTTAACAATATTAATTCTTCCAATTCACAAGCAATGTAACTGCTGATACTTTACGAGTGACAGTATGATCTTATGTATATGCATGTCTTTAATAAATAATGTCAAATGACTTGTCTTCGAATCACTCATTCCTTCTGTTCCATCAAGCTGGTTGTTGAAACTCTCTATTGATTGTTTCAATTCATTTATTGTGGTCTTTGTTTCCAGAATCCGTTTGGTTTTGTTTCTGGTTTTTGTGTCTTTGTTCATAGTCTTATTTTCGCCATGTATCATTTTCTTGATTTTGTCTAGTTTTCCAACTGTGTTCTCTTGCAACTCCCTAAGCTTAAGATTGCTTTGCATTGTTTTCAGGCAATTTGTGGATGTCCGTTTCTTTAAAGTAGGTCACCGGAGATCACTTTGCTCCTTAGCGTTTGCCATATTCCCCTCATTTCTCATGTTCCTTGCTCTGCATTTGGTGTCTGTGTATTTGAAAAGACTGCCATCTCTCCTGGACTCCATGGATTGTCAACAGAGAGAGTCCTTCAGTACTTATCTTGGCTAGAATTTGGGGAGCCTCTCAAACCTTTTTTATGAGGAAAGTTTCCAGGAGTATGCTGTCCTGTCTCTCTGGAGGAGTTTCATGGTTGTGAACCTTCTCCCAATCTTACACAGCCATGGTAGCCACAGTAAGCAACCAGCCCATTTTCCCTAGTGCAGTGCACCGGACGTCCAGAGCACTGGAGGCAAACCCACTTCCCTCTCTTCCTTCAGGAGAAGAAGTCTCCGGGTTGTGTGCCTATCCCCCACCCAGTAGAACTGCACCTGCTGCAAGACACCCTCCCTTTACTTTGTTCTTAGCTGCCTACAGACATTCAAGCTACACTGGTTTCCTCAGTGTTCCCAGTGAGGCAAGACAGTAACAGCTACTGCAGACCAAGCTGTTCTCTCTTAGAGCTGAGCTCTGCTGGATTGGGGAAGGGCCTAATGACAGTCAAATGAACTTGCTCCTCTTACCCATTTCAGTGGATCCCTTTTGGTTTTTAAGCCTTTCTCTGGGGGTACTGGAACTTCTTAAATGGATTCTGGTCAGTCATAAAGGTATTTTGATCCCTACATCATTTTTAAATTGGTGTTTCTGCAGGGGACCTCCTATTTCACCATCGTGTTGACATCTCTAAGCAACAGCATACATAATCATGAACGATTGAAGACTATCTCGCTAGGTTCAGAATGACTTCATGGACACTTGTTCATACCACCTCCATTTCGTGGTGATAATATAAGCTTGTTAGGCAAGCAAAAAACGTTTAAAAGGAAAATGCAATAAGAATATGACACAAAAATTTACATTAATGTAGATTCAGAAAGGCTAGATACTAAACTACTTCTATTTATTTTATTTTATTTATTTTTTAATTTTACTTTTTTTACTTTACAAAGGAATGGTTAAACCCACAACAAAGGGAGACTTCTTTCAAGTAACTAAGAACTTAGAGCACATAGGAAACCAGTGTGTGAACCATTCTTAATGCCATGGTCGCCCGGAGAATCCAGTGCACAGGGCTTGCTTAGGAACTGAGCACACAAGACTTGCACAGTTGGACCTGAAGGCCTTCCCTGAAGCCATAGAACTTCAAGAACTTAACCCTCATTCAGTTCAGTTGCTCAGTCGTGTCTGACTCTTTGCGACCCCATGGACTGCAGCACACCAGGCCTCCCTGTCTATCACCAACTCCCAGAGTTTACCCAAACTCATGGCCATTGAGTCAGTGACACCATCCAACAGAAGTTGGATGATACCATTCATCCTCTGTTGTCCCCTTCTCCTCCCGCCTTCAATCTTTCCCAACATCAGGGTCTTTTCCAATGAGTCAGCTCTTCACATCAGTGGCCAAACTCTTGGAGTTTCATCTTCAGCATCAGTCCTTCCAATGAACATCCAGGACTGATCTCTTTAGGATAGACTGGTTGGATCTCCTTGCAGTCCAAGGGACTCTCAAGAGTCTTCTCCAACACCACAGTTCAAAAGCATCAATTCTTCTGCACTCAGCTTTCTTTATAGTCCAACACTTACATCCATACATGACTGCTGGAAAAACCATGGCAGTTACTAGACAGGCCTTTTTTGGCAAACTAATGTCTCTGCTTTTTAATATGCTGTCTAGGTTGGTCATAACTTTCTTTCCAAGGAGTAAGTGTCTTTTAATTTCATGGCTGCATTAAACATCTGCAGTGATTTTGGAGCCCAAAATAATAAAGTCAGCCACTGTTTCCACTGTTTCTCCATTAACTTGCCATGAAGTGATGGGACCAAATGGCATATGATCTTAGTTTTCTGAATGTTGACCTCATTAGACCAGATCATAAAACCCATCTTCCAGAAAAAAAGAGAAAAATAAATGTTTTGGCTTAGATTTAGTATAAAAAGTATCCTTAGGAATGTATGTGTTCAGTTGTGTCCAACTCTTCTGCAGCCCCATGGACTTTAGCTTGTCAAGCTCCTCTGTCCTTGGAATTTTCCAGGCAAGAATATTGGAGTGTTGCCATTTCCTGCTCTGGGGGATCTTCCTGACACAGAGACTGAACCCCCATCTTTTAAGTCTCCTGTATTGGCAGGCAGAATCTTTTACCACTGTACCACCTGGAAAACCCCAAGAAGGTATCAGTTTAGTTCAGTTCATTTCAGTTCAGTTCAGTCACTCAGTCGTATCCAACTCTTTGTGACCCCATGAATTGCAGCACACCAGGCCTCCCTGTCCATCACCAACTCCCAGAGTTCACTCAGATTCACGTCCATTGAGTCAGTGATGCCATCCAGCCATCTCATCCTAGGTCGTCCCCTTCTCCTCCTGCCCCCAAACCCTCCCAGCACCAAAGTTTTTTTCAATGAGTCAACTCTTCGCATGAGGTGGCCAAAGTACTGGAGTTTCAGCTTTAGCATCATTCCTTCCAAAGAAATCCCAGGGCTGATCTCCTTCAGAACGGACTGGTTGGATCTCCTTGCAGTCCAAGGGACTCTCAAGAGTCTTCTCCGACACCACAGTTCAAACACATCAATTCTTTGGCCCTCAGCCTTCTTCACAGTCCAACTCTCACATCCATATGTGACTACTGGTAAAACCAGAGCCTTGACTAGACGGACCTTAGTCAGCAAAGTAATGTCTCTGCTTTTCAATATGCTGTCTAAGTGGGTCATAACTTTCTTCCAAGGATTAAGCGTCTTTTAATTTCATGGCTGCAGTCACCATCTGCAGTGATTTTGGAGCCCCCCAAAATAAAGTCTGACACTGTTTCCACTGTTTCCCCATCTATTTCCCATGAAGTGATGGGACCAGATGCCATGATCTTCGTTTTCTGAATGTTGAGCTTTAAGCCAACTTTTTCACTCTCCTCTTTTACTTTCATCAAGAGGCTGGTCAGTTTCACATGGGTCTGTATTTCGATTTTATATTAACAGTACAAGATGGAGAATTCCAATTCAGAAATCAAGAATTACAATGTTCTCAAAATGGTGGCATCCTTACGCCTATCAGAAGCAAATGCCCTCATTACAGGCCTCATGTAATCCCTACAGATTAAAAAGATTGGACTTTCAGAAGAAGGAAGTAATCCTACAAAGAGAATCCCAGGTACAAGGAGAATAAAGTGAGGAACTGGTAAGCGTGTGAGTAAAGCATAATGTCCAAATTAAAGTGTATTTAATGTAAAGTAATATAAATACAAGCATAGGTTTATAGAATTGCAAGAGGGAATTTAATGAAAAATTTACCATTTCACTGGGAATTATTAAAACACTCAATAGTGGAAAGACAAAGCTGACATATTTCTAGATTCTTGCAACTTTATGTGAAGGGAAAAGGGACAGCTACATCCAAATCCCAAGGAATTATGTTAAAATATGATAAAATTAATTATGAAGGTAGAAGAACTTTCTAGATGAGAACATTAAAGTAGGAATTTTTTGTCTCTATTGAGAATAGATTTCATTATGTCTCAGCTAATCTCAATAAACAGGACTTCAAGACACTTTGATAAAAGTACTGAATTAATACTCAGAAAGACTTATCTTCCATTGTTATTATTAAGTGGGGTAGACTCAAGTAAGAATATACTTTTAAATCAAGTCATTCTGCTTTAATCACATGTACTCTTTCACATGAAATTTCACTTAATTTTGTGCAAGAATTAAATATATCTATTTTTTCCATATAGTCTCCCATGAGAATACAAAATCTAAGGGAGAAATGTATTCACTATATTTAGACACTGATTAGAGACATCAATATTTTGTTCTGGAATACAGTTTGGAGACAAATGTGTGGTCTATGACTTTTAAAAAAACTGTAATATTTTGAAATAATTCATATGATTTTTTACAATGGCTATCATTATACACCAACTAATTAACAATTGAAGGTCTACTTGTCAATTTTTAATGAATGCATTGTGCTGCTATCAATAAAGCATCCTAAATCACTACTTGTGGCAGTATAAGAAATTAATAGAAGTGTAATTGTGTTTTTAATAGGAAATACCTCCAAACCATTAAGATGAAGGCATTTAAATATGAGTACTGGAAGAGGTAACATACAAATACACAAGTAAACTGTGCTCTTTTACACTGGTTTTCACTTCAGCCCCTCAATTGAACAAACAAAAACTTTTCTGGTAAGATAGAGTTCATTGACTATAGATATATCCCTGTTTTCTCTCAGAGGTCTTGTGTTCATATTTCCAAATACAATTTTTTAGAGTAGTTTTAGCTGCATAGAAAAACTGAGAAGAATAGATAGTTCTCTCATATCATCTGCTTCTATGCATACATGGGCTCCTGCATTAGGAACATACCCCACCAGATGGGCAAATTGGTTACAATCAATAAACCTACCCTGACACATCATTATCACCGAAAGTCTACAGTTTACATGAGATTTCACTCTTGGTGTTATGTGTCTATAGATTTGACAAATATATAATGGCATGCACTGACTCCTACATCGTACAAAGTAGTTTCTCTGGCCTGAAAGTCCTCTGTGCTGTCCCTATTTTTCTGTCCCTACCCACAACCTGTGACAATATCCCTTTGCTGTTTTCAAAGTTTTGCCTTATATACAATGTCAAATAGGTGAAATTATACACTATGTAGCCTTTTCTGATTGACTTATTTCATTTAATAATATGCATTTATCTTTACTCCATGTTTTCCCATGGCTTGGTATCTCATGCCTTTTTGGTACCAAATGATGTTCCATTGTCTGGGTGTACTACAATTTCTTTATCCATTCACCTATTAAAGGATATCTTGGTTGCTTCCAAGTTTTAGCAATTATGAACACAGCTGCTATAAACATCTGTGGGCAGGTTCTTGGGGAGACAGGTTTTTTCAGCTCATTTGGGTAAATGCCAAGAAACATAATTGTGGGACGGTATGCTAAGAATACAATTAGTTTTACAAGAAACTGGTAAACTGTCTTCCAAAGAGGCTGTGCCACTTTGTATTCCCACCAGCAATGAACGAGAGCTCCTCCCCCTAGCCATATCTGTGTCGTGTTTGCCAGCTTGGTAGTGTGATCTCGTCACTATTTTAATATCCTGTTCCCTAATTGCAGGCAGTGTTGAGTCTTTCTGCACATGTTTAATCTTCATCTGTATGTCTGAGATGTCTATATAGATATTTTGCTCAGTTTTTTAATTGGTTTATTTTTTATTATTTAGTTTTAAGTATTCTTGGTCTATTTTGGATAATGGTCTTTTATCAAATATATCCTTTGCAAATAATTTCTCCCAACCTGTGGTCTGTCTTCTCATTTTCTTGTCTCCAGTTTTGACCATTAAGACAGCAAACTGAAGATACATGTGAATCAGGGTTATATAAAACGCTTGTCTAAATGTCTGTTCATTCTAGAATATTAACTCTAGTGTCAGAAATGGTTTAATTCTAAGCCCACCTTTCTACTCACTAAATGTGTGACCTTTGGATTTTACTATTAAAATCTTTTAACATTTAGCTCATCTTATGATTTTCCAGGAGAAAGAAAAAGCCTATGTGTTACAAAAGTTCTGTCAGAACCCAAAGAGCAGAACCCTATGTGCAGATACAGTAATAATATGGTATTAAAAGAAATATGAGGAATTCACTGAACAGTATTATCTCAGCTTCAGCTCAGTCATATCTCAGAGGCTGCAATTCTGTCCAGAAACTATGTGATTGTTTAGGATACAGTAGATACACATTATTTGCTAGTCTAATGTGTACTTCCCTGCACCATCATGGCTTCTGCATTCTCTGTGTTGTTCAGCTTATCTTACCACACTACCTACACTCTATTTCTGCACGTTTTATGCAATACTCTTCAAGGCAGAAGGACTAATTAGTTTGCTTAGCATAGGATATTTACCAGCATGGTTACTAGACTCACCTACAGTTTGATGACTTTGGATCAGATATCCATTCTATGCCCAGTCAGCTGTTTTCAAGGAGGAAGGAATGCTCTATACTTTCCAAGAACTTCCAATTAAAATTTAAATATACATATCTATTTAAATATATATATACACATATACATGCATAAACAGTGGAGGACAGGGAAGCCTGGCATGCTGCAACCCATGGGGTTGCAAAGAGTCAGACACGTCTTAGCGAACAACAACATATATACATATGTATCTATATATTATATAAACATATATGCATATCTTTGGAATAAATATATGAAATATATAAAAGTTATATGTAAAATATAATGTCATTTTGTACTGCTATGCTTCTTAATATACCCCTTAACCTCTTAATCACTGCATTTCAATTATACTATCTTTCTATCTGAAATCAGCAAATATGTCTCTTCCACAGATCTTCGATTTTGTCTTTGTCTTTAATGAGAACACTCTTTGTTAATAATTTCATAATTGGTCAAGTCTAATCACTGACAATGCAGCTTAAATGTACTTCCTAAAGCATGAGACATTCCCTGGCCAGCCATCTAATGNTGACTATGCCAAAGCCTTTGACTGTGTGGATCACAATAAACTGTGGAAAATTCTGAAAGAGATGGGAATACTAAACCACCTGACCTGCCTCTTGAGAAATCTGTATGCAGGTCAGGAAGCAACAGTTAGAACTGGACATGAAACAACAGACTGGTTCCAAATAGGAAAATAAGTACATCAAGGCTGTATATTGTCACCCTGCTTATTTAACTTATATGCAGAGTACATCATGAGAAACGCTGGGCTGGAAGAAACACAAGCTGGAAACAAGATTGCTGGGAGAAATATCAATAACCTCGGATATGCAGATGACACCACCCTTATGGCAGAAAGTGAAGAGGAGCTAAAAAGCCTTTTGATGAAAGTGAAAGAGGAGAGTGCAAAAGTTGGCTTAAAGCTCAACATTCAGAAAATGAAGATCATGGCATCTGGTCCCATCACTTCACGGCAAATAGATGGGGAAACAGTGGAAACAGTGTCAGACTTTATTTTTGGGGGCTCCAAAATCACTGCAGATGGTGACTGCAGCCATGAAATTAAAAGACGCTAACTCCTTGGAAGAAAAGTTATGACCAACCTAGAGGGCATGTTAAAAAGCAGAGATATTACTTTGCCAACTAAGGTCCTTCTAGTCAAGGCTATGGTTTTTCCAGTAGTCATGTATGAATGTGAGAGGTGGACTGTGAAGAAGTCTGACCGCCGAAGAATTGATGCTTTTGAACTGTGGTGTTGGAAAAGACTCTTGAGAGTCCCTTGGACTGCAAGGAGATCCAACCAGACCATTCTGAAGGAGATCAGCCCTTGGATTTCTTTGGAAGGAATGATGCTGAAGCTGAAACTCCAGTACTTTGGACACCTCATGTGAAGAGTTGACTCATTGTAAAAGACTCTGATGCTGGGAGGGATTGGGGGCAGGAGGAGAAGGAGACGACAGAGGATGAGATGGCTGGATGGCATCACTGACCCGATGGACGTGAGTCTGAGTAATCTCCGGGAGTTGGTGATGGACAGGGAGGCCTGGCGTGCTGCGATTCACGGGGTCGCAAAGAGTCGGACACGACTGAGCGAATGAACTGAACTGAACTTATGGTAAACACCTTGGCCCTGCACAAATATAAAAAATAGTCCTAACAAATGTGCTCCAAAATATATGAAAAGTGTATCATATTTTTTAAATTTCCTGAAACAAGACTTACATGTATTCATTATGCAAAAGTTTTCTTGGCTCTTTGGTTTCCCATGACTCTTGAGTTCTCTTAAGCCGTGAAACTTTGTCAGTGTTAGAGCAGGAATACCTCACAAATCACTGTGGTAATGTTCTATCCTATGCAACCCAGATTCTATGCTCCAGGGAACATCAAAAAAAAAAAAAAAAGAAGAAGAAGAAAGTTAGCAATCTTTAATTTTCTGGAATCTAGAGAGATCTGTTTTCTTTTGAAGTACCCATAGCTCCCAACATGGCAACAATTAACTGGACAAGGAAACCTCAGATTTTACAACATAAATAAACAAAAAGATGGGTAGGTAGATAGTAGCATTTTAGTTTTCTACAGGAAGAAACTGAGACACAGATATCTATTTTTATTGACACTACTGGCTGAAACATACCTAGAATTATATGTCATGAATATATAGTAAGGGGTGTAAAAAGTACAATTGGAGGGGAAGTACAAAAAATTGAAAGAAATGTAAATTAAAACTTCATATTTTTACTTAGAAAATTTCATGGCATTTTAAATATCCAGTTACAAAACATAAAAGATTATTTTATTTATTATATTTCTCTCTACCAACCAGCAGAATAAAAATTTGACATCAACTATACCTCACTCTATGATTTCCAAGGTCAGCAATAATTTATGAAACTACTTTACACAGGAAAATGTTCCTGAAAATGTGTGTGCACACAGCCAAGATAAAGTCTTACTAGCACAGTGTTGGAGTGGCATTTGGTATCTCTATTAACAGGTTTTATCACCACAGATCCTCTTTTTAAAGCAGGCATCAAGGAAAAGAGCATGAAAAACAAAAAAAAAGGAAATCACTTGTACAAAATTACAGCAAAAATCCTCCCTAAAAGTCTAAAGAGAAGTGAATACAAACAAAAGGTGTAAGCAGATTTGTAATAATTACTATTTTAAATTGCTAGAAAGCACTAATTCAAAAAATGAGAAATGATACAAAAAAGCATATACAGTGGAATATCTGTTGAAACAGTGTGACATGAATTTCAGGCGCTGGTGGAAATAAAAGTAGAATTTTTAATATTATACCCTTGGAATTAAATTTAAAATAAAATTGACTTTTTGCTATACTTAAATCCATTTTTATTATTTCTCTAATGTTATCAGTTTAGAATTATAGAAAGAGAATGTAGTGGGAATAAGAGAGGGCTTTGTTTATATAGCTGTATATTTGTATCTTTTATTGGTTTATATATAACTTGAAGTAAATTGGAAAAGTACTTTACAACAATATCAATCGGGAATACAAATAATAACATCCATTCTGGGTAGATTATTAAAATATGTTAGGTTGCTCACAGATTCTTTGCATGGGCTTGAGGGGAGGAATAATGCCCAACACAGCATTTAGCAGCAATGACACTGCATCTGGATGCCAGCATTTCTGCTACTAAAGTCCCTAAAGGATCGAGTCTTCATTGTCACACTGATTGACTGCAACTCAAATCTTCAGTTACATGTTACTTACGAAACCAAGGTCATGACCCTGTGCCTTATATATAGAAAAGTCTGTGATTGTGACTTTCTGACTTTTGTAATGGAAAACAGGACATGGGATCTGGGGAACTACCTTAATTCTCAAAATGTTATGAAGCCACAGATCACAAATATAAGCTATTAGATCTTGGTAAAGTTCATATGACAAAACCGCCTCTTAATAATTTTGAGTTAGAGATGATGGCTTGCCTTCAAAGATATAGGTTTCTGAAGCTGAGTTCAGATGTTTGGCCAAATGTAACATCTGGAATTATTCTATCAGGATTAGAAGTAGATTATTGCAAAAGACTAATAATAATCTTTTTTTTTTCTCCTTAAGTCCTAATACATCAATCTCCTATAGTAAATCTAAACTTCCTGAGTCCCTCAAAATGTAAGCCTTTCACGTCACACCCACTAGCATGGCTAGAATAAAAAATCAGCTAAGTATTGGCAAATATGTGGGAAGCAGAGATCTTGTATATTACAGATAGAAGCAAAATGTTTTCAGTCATTTTGAAAGATCACCTGGCAGTTTCACAAATAGTTAAATGCAGAATTGTCATATGACTGAGTTATTCTCTTAGCTATACACTCAAGAGAAATGAAATCTTACATAGGCGTGTTTATCACAGCATCATTCACAATAGCCCAAAGGCAGAAATATACATCAGGTGATGAATGGGTAAAGTAGGGTACAATGTCCATTTTCCATGGCATATTGGTCATAAAAAAGAATGAAGTACTAATGTATACTATAGTGTGGATGGTCCTTGAAAAACATTATGCTAAATGAAAGAAGAAAGTCTAAAAGGGCACACATCTAAGATACTATACATATGTAATATGTGTGTGTACGCATGCTCAGTTGCTAAGTCATGTTCGACTCTTTGCAGCTCCAAGGACTGCAGACCACTGGGCTCCTCTGTCCATGAGATTCTCCAGGCAAGATTACTAGAGTGGGTTGCCATGCCCTTCTCCAGGGGATCTTTCAGACCCAGGGATCGAACCTGTGTCTCCTGTGTCTGTTGCGCTGGCAGGTGGATTCTTCACCATCGAGCCACCTGAGAAGCCCCATGAAATGTACAAAATAGGCAAATTTACAGAGATAAAGATTACACTAGTGATTGCTTAGGGTTAAGAAGTGGTAAAAGAGTAGGTGAAAAGCAGCTATACTGTACAAGGTTTTCCTTTGTGGTGAGAAATATGTTTTATATTTGACTTTGGTGATGGTTGCACAATTCTGAATACACTAAAAGCCACTGAACTGCGTGTCTTAAATGGGTGAGTTAGCTGGTATGTAAACACAATAAAGTTGTTTTAACAAGAAAGCACTGTGAGGCTGGCATTAAGAGGTTGACATCTAAATTTCCCACATGATCCTAGGAACCACATCACATCATTGAAATTGCCTGATGCAGACATTTCATGGCTGTGCAACTGTTGCCAATGCCCACATATCTGATGCAGAAATAGCAAACAAAAAATTATCTACATTTCTGTTTATTCCATCACTTATTTACTCCATATACACTTACAGTGAGCCACATATTCTGGGCCTATCCTGATCACCTAGAAATAGATCATAAATAAAATCCCTGCTCTTAGAAAGTCAATCAGTTAGCAATAACTTTGATAAATCAAAAATTATAATACAGTAAGTATAATAAAATTACATACATCTTGTTTTTAAAGTCTATTGGCTAAGTATCTGCGAAGTGATTTAGTGACATAGCAAATGTGAACACGAAGCTTCCCAGGTAAATGAAGGACAGGGAGCTCAAGGAGAGTAAGGAAAAGAGGAAAAAGAACAGGTTAACACAGAGTTAGTAGGTTTATGTAAATCGACTAGAGTCGGAGGACAGAGGCATATAAATGCAGCCAAAATAATAGGTCAGTTCCAGATTACAAAAAGATTGGTGGGAGAAGGAACTGATCTCTCTCCTCTTGCTGACTGTTGGAAGCTACTGACAACTTAGAGAAATGATATAACATGACTTTTGTCTGATCTAAGAATGTTATCCTTGCTCAGAATAGAGAATGTTTAATTTCTAGGAAGTCAAATATTTATAGGCAAAAAGATAAAAAAAGCATATATATGGTATGATTCCATTAATATAAATTGTAGAAAATGCCAATCATAGTGACTGAAAGGAAACTGATGGTTGCCTACAGACTTGGTAAAGAGTAGGGAGAAGCGCAGGATGAAAAATTCCAGAGGAGTAAAACTTTTAAAATGATGTCTATATTCACAATTTGATTGCAGTGACAGTTTCACAGGTATATTCAGAACGATACTATGACTTGTATAGTTTAACATACGCAGTTTATGTCAAATATACCTCCACAGGGAAAGAAGAAGAAATATATGTCATACAGATGATGAAGAAATAGAATGTTACAAATCATAAGCTAAAATAAGGAACAGTCCCATTCTGTTTGCCAGTGAAGATGGCTATAATAAGAATATGTTATTAACAAATAGGCAGAGGAACTGAACATACAATGTTCCAAAGATGACATGCCGATGTGTAACAGGTCCACGGAAAGGTGCTCAACATCACTATCGGAAATGCAGGCCAAAACCACAGTGAGGCATCACCTCACACCTGCTAGAATGGCCATCATCTAAAAGGCAGGAGACACCACGGTGTCGGCAAGAATGTGGAGAAAGGGAACCCTTGCACACTGCTGGTTCTAATGTAAATTGGTGCAGCCACTATGGAGAACAGGATGGAAGTTCCTCAAGAAATTAACACTACCATATGATCCAGCATCCCATTTCTGGTTATACATCCAAAGGAAATGAATGCAAGATACCAAAGAGGTATCTCTGTACTCCTGTGTTCATTGTAGCGTTCTTCACATTAGCCAGAGGTGTTTGTTAACAGATGGATGGATAAAGAAATTGTAAGAATATATATATATATATATATATATACACACACACACAAACCCATATAACAAACCTTATATATAACAAACCCTTATATATATATATGTATCTATATATAACAAACCCTTATATATATGTCCACACACACATGCATATATGTATAAAACAAACATAAATAACAAACTTTCCTATATACAGCTTCAAATCCTATACAGGAAAGTTTTGCTATTTATCCATGAGAAGGAAGGCAGTCCTGCTGTTTACAAAAGCATGAGTGGATCTTGAGGGCATTAAGCTAAGTGAAATAAACCAGAGAAAGACAAATCGGGCATGGTATCATTTCTACATAGAATCTCCCCAAAAGTCAAGCTGATAGGAGCAGAGTAGAAAAGTACTTGCCAAGGGCTGAAGGGAGTAGCCAGTAAGAGGTTGGTGAAAGGTACTAATTTTCAGCTTTAAGATTAATAAGATCTGAGGAGATAAATGTGTAACATTATGACTATAGTTGATAACACTGTACTGTATAATTCAAATTTGCAAAGACAGTAGAAGTTAAATATTAACAAAAAAGCCTATAGAGAATATATATATGTGTGTGTGTATTTATGCCTATATTTGTATATATAGAGAGAATATATATGTACATGAAGAAAAGAGAGAGGGGGCACCTAACCAACAGGTGGTTATTTGGAGTTTAATCAATAAGCTTTTTGTTTAAAGCCTTCAATTATCAATGATGTTATTTTGTTCACTTGTTTAATACCCAACTAAACCTTCATGATTTTATAATTTTTACCATTATCTTCATAAGAACACCCAGCACATAGTAAGTCCTTAAAACATATATGTAAAATGAACAAAGAAATGAACAAGGTTAAAAGTATGACTTCAGGTAATATCAACAAAATGATTAACAAAATCATCAGTACACATTTGAAAAATATATTTTGACTTTCAAGCGACCAAACTCAGATCATGATCAAAATAGCAGCATGAACAAACTTTACAGCTTCAAATCCTGAAAGCAGGGAGAGGCTGAGATTTAAGACATTAGATACAAGATGCTAGTTATGGGATTTTTGTGAAAGAAACAAAACCTGTACATTTACAGATGCACACTGTATAATGAGAAAAGTTGGTATCGAAAAATCAGAGATATGTAGTACATCAGATTATTATTCAGCAAGCCATTCCCTTTCCTTCTACCCACATATTAGAGAACCACTTCCTGCTCCGCTGGTGTCTGTCTTGACCACGCAACTGCTTTGGCTGAAGGAACAAGGGTAGACATGCAGTGGGCCTGTTCAGAACCTAGGCTGTGAGTGACTTGGACGATTCTGCATGTCTTTGTAAGCCTGTAATCACTGCCTTTAGAAATTCATGACCCAATACCACTACCCCGTTAGCTGCTAGCTGGATCCCAAAATGAGCTGCACAGGGCAGACCCTCCCCATCTGACCAGCACTCAGCAGCTTGTGGCAGAGTTGCCACAGCCAAAACTCAGACAATAAAATCTCAGACATGTAACCAGTGCTTAACACTATATGTCACTGTCCTCTGTGGATGGTTATAAGCTATCAGTATTACCATGGCAAGAGCTGACTAATACTAGGTATTCCCTTTTGCTATTAAAGGATAAAAAAGTTATTCTTGAGAAAACAGGTATAAAAAATAAATGGCTTGTGTCAAAGCAAAGAGGATAGTGTCTTCCACATAAATATATAACGTATAGAGCAGGAAAAAATTTATAGCTTTTTCACAAAATATTTTGACCCGGATATGAGAATCTGCCAAATTGTTATAAACTGTTAACATAATAGTTATGAAACAAAGATGAAACTCTTCAAAAAAGGTGAGAAATTCTTAAGGAAAGGCCTGACTGGATTTCAGGAACAACAAAATCTTGTTTAGTCGCTCAGTTGTATCTGACTCTTTGCAACACCACGTACTGTATCCCGCCAGCTTCCTCTGTCCGTGGGATTTCCCACTGAATACTGGAGGGGGTTGCCATTTCCTTCTCCAGGGGATCTTCCCAATTCAGGGATCAACAGGCATATTCTGAATCAGCAGGCAGATTCTTTACCATTGAGCCACCTGGGAAGCCCCAACAATAAAACGAACCCAAATAAAATAACCACAAATAGTGAAGCTGTGGTAAACAAAGCAAACAGACAATGGAGAGCCACACAACTAAGTATTATTTAAAATAATCCTCTAATGTTAAATACCATAACTCTTGAAAAATGCATGTGATTTTATGACAGAAGGTAGGAAGGGAGATGAAAGAGAAATTTGATAGCTGTAAGTAAAATGTATACTTAAAATCAACATTCTTTCCTCAGTCTTTTGTTTACTTTTAGCTTTTTGTCCTACCTGAAGATATGGTTTATTTTAGTGAATATTATATGTTTCTACTGTTGGGTAAGGTTTTCTACAAATGTCAATTAGATCCAGCTGGTTTATGCTATTCTTCCGTATTGTTCAATTTTTCCCTAGTAATTCTGTCAATTACTTCAAGAAGGGTGTTGCAGTCTCAATTAAAACAGTAGATTTATTTATTCTTTTAAAGAGTCTATATTTGCCTAATTGGTTCATCACCTATGTAAACAGTAAACAGTATGGAGGTTCCTCAGAAAACTAAAAACAGAACTGTGATATGATTTAGCAATTCCACTCCTGAGTATATATCTGGAAAAATGTAAACACTAACTCAGATACATGTACCTCAGTGTTCACAGGAGTACAATTTACAGTAGCCAAGAAAAAAAGCAACCCATGTGCTCATCAACAGACAAATAAAGAAGGTGTGGTATGTATATACAACAGAATATTACTCAGCCATAAAAACGAATGAAATCCTGCCATTTGGAGCAATATGGATGGACTTAGAGACTGTTATGCCTAGTGACCTAAGTCAGAGAAAAACAAGTATTGTATTATTATCACTTATATTTGGAATCTAAAAAGTAATAGGAATGAATGTATACACAAAACAGAAACAAACTCACAGATATTGAAAAAAAAATGCTTGCATGCTAAGTCACTTCAGTTGTGCCTGACTCTTTCCAACCCTATGGACTGTAGCCCACCAGGTTCTTCTGTCCATGGGATTCTCCAGGAAAGAAGACTGGAGTGGACTGCTGGGCCCTCCTCAGAAACAAACTAGTGAAAGGGGACATGTAGGGGGAAGGAGGTAGAGGTAAATGTTAGGTATGAAACTAAGAGATATGAACCACTATGTATATAATACATAAGCACAACGATATATTGCATAGCACAGGGAATTACAGCCATTTTCTTGTAGAATCTCTTTTTTTTTCTTTTTTTTTTTAATTTTTATTTNTATATAATACATAAGCACAACGATATATTGCATAGCACAGGGAATTACAGCCATTTTCTTGTAGAATCTCTTTTTTTTTCTTTTTTTTTTTTAATTTTTATTTTAACTTTAGTTTACTTTACATTACTGTATTGGTTTTGCCAAAGATTGACATTAATTCACCACGAGTGTACAAGCGTTCTCAAACATGAATCCCCTCTTGTAGTATTTCTTAATGGAGTATAATGTGCAAAAATATTGAATCACTATGCTATACACCTGCAATTAACATAATGTTGAAAATTAACTATACTTCAATTTTTAAAGGCCATATTTTCTTTAGTATTTTGAGGTACTTTAGTTAGGTGCACACATATTTTTAGTGAGTTGACTTTTTTTGATGTAATAGCCCTCTTATTTTGAGAGTTTTCTTTAATAAGTATTCTACTTTGTCATTTAATACAGTCTTATCTCTGCCTGAAAAACTTTGTACAGCAATTTGAAAAAGCAGAAACAAAGGCATGTTTTCTTACAAAGGATTCTCCCAATTTTCTTTCATCTGAGAATGTATTTATTTCACCTTATTTCTTAAAGGATATTTTCCTTGAATATAGACTGCAGTTCAGTTCAGGTCAGTTCATTCGCTCAGTCGTGTCTGACTCTTTGCAACCCCATGAATTGCAGCACACCAGGCCTCCCTGTCCATCACCAACTCCCGGAGTTCACTCACACTCACGCCCATTGAGTCAGTAATACCATCCAGCCATCTCATCCTCGGTCGTCCCCTTCTCCTCCTGCCCCCAATCCCTCCCAGCATCAAAGTCTTTTCCAATGAGTCAACTCTTCACATGAGGTGGCCAAAGTACTGGAGTTTCAGCTTCAGCATCATTCCCTCCAAAGAAATCCCAGGGCTGATCTATAGACTTATGGGTTAACAGTTTATTTCAGATCTTTAACCATGTGCTACTTCCTTACCTCTGTAGATTTTGCAGAGTAATACACTGTCATTTGGATCGTTAGCTTGTACAGAGTTTGTCATGTTTCTCCAGCTACTTCCAGTATTTTCCTGTCTTTAACTTTTAGCAGTTGATAATGATGTATCTTAACACCAGTTGCATTGCATATTGTTGGAGCAGGTCATGGAGGGGACGTGGCTCCTAATCAGAGGCTCCTCATCCATCCCTTTGAAATGTACTTTATGCTCACCGTTTCCACAGTAGAAGCCAGTTTCAAGAATACAGGAGAGCAAGGAGATCCAACCAGTCCATCCTAAAGGAGATCAGTCTTGAATATTCACTGCAAGGACTGATGCTAAAGCTGAAACTCCAATACTTTGTCCACCTGATGCAAAGAACTGACTCCTTGGAAAAGACCCTGACGCTGGGAAAGATTGAGGGGAGGAGGAGATGGGGACGACGGAGGATGAGACTGTTGGATGGCATCACCGATTCAATGGACAGGCGTCTGAGTAAACTCTGGGAGTTGGTGATGGACAGGGAGGCCTGGGGTGCTGCAGTCCATGGGGTCGCAAAGAGTCGGACGCGACTGAGAGACTGAACTGCACTCAATGTGCTGTTGAGACCATCCGGACTGTGTGTGAGAGCTGCAGTCCTTTTAGGCCTCCGTGTAAACGTTTAAGGTTTGGGCCAGCAGGTGTGGCAATCTATTCCATCTCGTGGAGCCCTAGACCAGCCTCTTTGTCACTTCCTGCTATGACCTGCCACCGTCCACTCTGGACAGGCTTGCCTCTCTCTCTGGTCCCTGCTTTCCTTGCATGTACAGACGTCAGTCTCTGACCACACAGGAAGCTCCTGAGGTTGCAAACTAACACATATACACTGTTTGGGGCTCACTGAACATCCTGAATATATACATTTATGTATTTTGCCAAATTTGGGATTTTCCAACCCTTCTTTTTCTTCAATGTTTTATATTTTTTGGTTGAAGTCTTTCTCAACTTCTGTCAGGAGTGACCTCTCAAAGAAACCTCATATGCTGTTCATTTTGCCAGTCTTTTCTGTTTTGGTTGAATTGGCTACTTTCTATTTGGAATTTAAAACTAGATAATTTCCATTTGATTTATAAATGCTTTTTCCATTACTTATATCATTGATTACTGAGAATTTCTCTCTTTCAATTCATTTCAATTATGTACATCCTTATTTGTTGACATATTTTTATAAAGTGCAGCTTTAAAGTTTTTCTAAAATAAACATAACATCTTTTGTCTCAAACTTGATGTCTTTTGGTGTTTTTTTCCCCACCTTAGCTGATATCTTTCTGATTTTCTTTATGCTAAGATAGTTTAAATGATCTGCTCTTCATTTTGAATATTATGAAACTTTGTCTTATTTAAATCCTATAGAGCATGCTGTTGGCATTTTTTGCTGTTCTGACAGAAAATAAATCTATATTGGTTAAGACCATTAAGTTCTGGAGGTTATGGCTTCAATGGAAGCGTTGTTTTTAAATCTTTGAAGGGCTATTCAGAGCTGTCTCATCTGCGCCCCACCCACTGTCTAATCTGGGATCTCAGCAGTGGTCTGATCTCAGGGATCAGTTTTGGATGTCTGCTCACCATGCTTAGATCAGATTCCCCCAAGCACATCTTAGAGGTGAGCTCAGGAGTTCATAAACACAGGGCTACTTTCCAAAGTCTGTCTTTCTATACAATCTCCTCCATACTTTGGAGGAGATTCTTTTTTACAGGCTTTGGCACACGTCTGGGCCTTTATTTACCTGCATTTGAGATGAAGTTCCCATATCTGTACTGCGATTCAAGAGACAAGATGACAAAGAGAGAGAGACAAAAACCAGGAAAAAACAGATTTGCCCTGTCCTCTTGGAACCATGGTCCTCCAATCAGAGTAAACTTCCCTGCCTTAAATTTTCAGTTACTGCAGCTGCCTGTTTCATGGCTACTGACCCTGCCACACCACACTCTTGTTTTGAGGCTGAGATATAGGAGAGTGGAGAACAGGTTAACCTTCAAGGGTTCCCTCTGTTCTCTCTGAATGTTAGGAGGCCCTTTCTTCTCAGGCCAGAACCAGAAGGCTTATCGTTGAGCACACTGGGTCAGGGACCTCACCCACTTTGAGGTTTCAAGCTGTGCTAAGTCAGTGTACACCAGAAGGAGAAGATGAAAAACTTACTACTATTTCAGTAATAGTTCGAATTCTGGTTTTATTCTTCAATGTACTTGCTACTATTTACTTTTCGGAGCCCTCAAATAGCTGTTCCATGCATTTTCTTCAGACTTTATAGCTGAGTTCAGTCAAAGACACAGTGGAACAAGTTTACCTCACATTACATGGAACCAGATCTTTTCACTTCGTTTATAATTTAACAATGTTAATTTTTTAATTCTACCAAAAAGTACAGTCATTAGTCCTAAAAGAAAGAGGTTGCTGAATTTGGACCTCAGAATAACACATTTTAAAAACCTTTTAAAACTTGATCTACCGAAACTTTATTCATTTCTTATCCCATTTTTTTTTCACTGTCAGCATGTAGAAAATCAGTCAGAATTCAAGCTTTGTCAACTAGCCAGTCTTACAATTGAAGCAAATCTCTGTATACCTTTGAAACTGCTTTCTTCAGCAGTAAAATGAATGAACCAGGGCAAAATATCCTACTATATTACTTCCAACCAAAATCATTTTATTTAAAACTCAATTTAACTAAATTTAAAGTCCTCATATTTTCATCTCTATAACATCTCTATGGCATGTTAAGCTTAGATCCTTTATTGTTTCCCTGAGGAAAAAAATCCAGTTCCATATTAAAATTATCTTATTCACTTACGTGTTGCAGCCAAGTGTCTCTAGTTCATGAGAACATTTTGTGCACATCTTTTCCTAGCTCCACATTCACTGATGACATGTTAGTAGCTTGGATTCAGTTGGAATAGGAACGTGTGCGCAACAAAAACTGTCAGATGTTGCAAATTGGATCTCTATTTTTCTTTCCTTTCTCCTTCCCCAAGCTAGTTATTAAACATTTACAGAATGCTTATATTCCTCAATAATAGACATTTTACTTCGTAGAAAAATGATGTTACAGAATACTGCATAAATGGCAAAGGTTAACAGGATGCAGATTAAGACATAGATTTATTGTATATTAAATATATCAGTTCTTCTGGCAATACAATTCACTGTCACAGAAGTTGGCTGTGATTTTTGAAAACATGCCTGATATTTTCAGACACCCTCTCAAACTCTGATTGCAAATAAATTAAAATTGTGTAAGCAAGTTGTAGCTTACACAGCCAAAATCTTGGCTACTTTTTCAGAGACTCTAATGATCACTCCAGGAGTAAGACTGACATAAATTACATATAAAACCTGTACATTCAGCTTATATGCTATATCCAACTATAAATCTAACTGAATTGAGAGAAATTATTGAAGCAGCTGTAGTAAACCTGCTTCCAAGTAACATTTAAGTAGAAAAGCCTGCAAACATAGTTTACATAAAATTACCTTTAGGGAAAGTAATTCTCTTATTAGAGCTCCTAAAAATACTTAGATTTACCAGGACATATCTTCCCTGAATGTGGTGAGAGGTAATTAGGGAAAGGCAAGAGGGTGGTGCATATTCATTTTGTATTGAGAAGCAGGAAGTGATGAATGACTCTCATCCAAGTGAGATTTGCCCTGCTGATTTTATCATAGTACTACATTTCAAATTATGGTCCTCATGTCAGAAATGCAACCTTATCAAAACAGGAATAAATCTTCCATGAGAGGAATGGTTACATAAACAAATCTAAAGATTAGTATATAAAAATAGAATGCTAACCATACTTTGCCATAGGACATGAACCAAGCTATGCAAATAGATGAAAATAGAATGCCAAATCATATGGGAATTAATCAAATGAATGTACAATAACAGCAGTTCTAAGTGAGACTGATTAGTTTACCTCTACAGTAGGACTTATCTAATCACTGAAGCTATAATTATTATCATTAACCAAGAGAACCAGTGTTGCTCCACAATAGGGCTGAGGTTAAGTTTGGGAATACACCATCCCAAATCTATTGGCTGAAGTTGCAGCTATGACACACCTGGTCTGATGACTCTATCTGATAATCAGATTGAAGATTTTTTTTCTTTAAAATGGTGATATTTTATATATTTTTTGAGATTATAGTGAAAGAATTTCCACACACTCATAGCCTCATGTCTAAGTTCTTGGGGAGAAATCATAAGCCCATTTATTTAGGAGTTTATCTGATTTTTTTCTATGTTAGTGATGCTGAAATAATTTTACAAACAGGACATAGTCAAGTGCCTATGACTAGTATAGAGAAAAGACTTTCACATATTTATTTATATTTCTTTCCCTTGCTACAACCTTCAAAAGCATTTGATGTAGTTAACAGGTAGAGATACAGTAAAATGGAATATTCAACATGATAAAACAATCCTCTTAGTAATGTGGCAATATGGAATATTTTTTGCTTCTGAACATAAAAAGATAATGAAATTTTAAAAATTTAAATACAGATATAAGCTTGTAAGAAAATACTCAAGTGCCAGAAATTAACTCTGTCAAATAAACACTACTCACTACTTAAGGAAAACAGAAAGAAAGCTTGTCCAGCTGATATTGAAGTGGAGACAAAATAATTATTTCATAGCATAAGACTAAGTTTTCTACATATAAAAATAATGTGATTAATCACTTACTTTGGTTGTTGACCACAGAAAGACCCTGTCTAAAAACCCATATTTTATTTCTTTTAAGATTACAGGTAGCTAGCTTGGACAGAAATTGGTTTAATTTTTATAAACTTTGCCATAAAACCAAAAAATAGCTAATAAATATTTGTAAAAGATATTTATATGTACTCTAGCTTCATTAATACACACTCTGATTTCCAAAATGGACAACAGGCAATCAGTTCAGTTCAGTCGCTCAGTCATGTCCGACTCTTTGCAACCCCAAGAACTGCAGCATGCCAGGATTCCCTGTCCATCACCAACTCCCAGAGTTCACTCAAACTCATGTTCATTGAGTCAGTAATGCCATCCAACCACCTCATCCTCTGTCGACCCCTTCTCCTCCTGCCTTCAATCTTTCTCAGCATCAGGGTTTTTCCAATGAGTCAGTGCTTTCCATCAGGTGGCCAAAGTATTGGAGTTTCAGCTTCAGCATCAGCCCTTCCAATGAACATCCAGGACTGATCTCCTTTCGGATGGACTGGTTGGATCTCCTTGCAGTCCAAGGGGTTCTCAAGAGTCTTCTCCAATACCACATTTCAAAAGCATCAATTCTTCAGAGCTCAGCTTTCTTTATAGTCCAACTCTCACATCCATACATGACTACTGGAAAAACCATAGCCTTGACTAGACGGACCTTTGCCAACAGGCAATAATTCAACTGTTTTGCTCTGCAGGCATCCCAAGTGAAGGTGAAGGAACACTACTGCTCTGCTTCCAACTTCAACTGGGACAATTTTGTAATTTAGGTCCTTCACTTGAAATGAAAGCCCAGACCCTTTCCTGGGCTTCCCTGGTGGCTCCGAGGTTAAAGCGTCTTCCTGCAAAGCGGGAGACCCGGGTTCAATCCCTGGGTTGGGAAGATCCCCTGGAGAAGGAAATGGCAACCCACTCCAGTATTCTTGCCTGGAGAATCCCATGGGCAGAGGGACCTGGTAGCTTACAGTCCACGGGGTCACAGAGTTGAACACAACTAAACGACTTCACTTTCACTTGAAATATTCTATCTTCAAAAATCAAATTCTGTGACTAAAGCCCATATTAAACTAGTTTAACCAAGAATTCATTGTTTCATCTATAAGCAATAAATGCTGTAGGTGATGTGGTGAAAAGGGACCCCTCATGCACTGTTTGTGGGAATGTAAATTAATACAGCCCTTGTGAAGAATGGTATGGAGGTACTTTAAAAAACTAAAAATAAAGTTACCATATGACCTAGCAATCCCACTCCTAGGCATACCCCCAAAGAAAACCATAGTTCAAAAAGATACATACACCCCAATGTTCATTGCAGCACTATAATAGCCAGGGCATGGGAGCAACCAAAGTGTTCATCAACAGAAGAATGAATGAATAAAGAAGATTTGATACATATATACAATGGAATATTGCACAGCCATAAAAAGGAATAACACTGTGTCCTTTCCTGAGATATAGGTGGACCTAGAGACTGTTGTACAGAGTGAAGTAAGTCGGAGAAAGATAAATATTGTATAGTAGTTATATATGTAGAATATAGAGAAAATAATAAAGATGAGCCTATTTGCAAAGCAGAAATAGAGACACAGACGTAGAGAACAAACATAGACACCAAGGCAGAAATGGGGGATGGGATGAACTGGGAGATTGGGATTGATGTACATACACTACTATGTACGAAACAGGGAACTAATGAGAACCTACGGTATTGTAGACATGCAAGAACTTAGCATGTCTAAGTCCTTGGGGAGAAATCATAAGCCCATTTATTCAGGAGTTTATCTGATTTTTTTTTCTATATCTGATGTTTTTTCTATTTCTGATTTTTTCTAATAGGGAACTCTGCTCAATGATCTGTGGTGAACTAAATGGTAAGAAAAGTCAAAAAAGAAGGGATATATGTACAAGTATGGCTGATTCCCTTTGCTGTAAAGCAGAAACAATACTGTAAAGTAACTATATTCCACCAATTTTTTAAAAGAATATATTGTTCCAGACTGCTGGGAAATGGAAAGTGTTGACTGAAGCTAGCTTCAGCCATGAAGAGACCTGTGAACTTAATGTATTATTGACTGGAGATGTATAAATACCAAGGCATTAGTTTCTGCAACAATCCCCTGGCCAATACCATGTTAAACTAATCTCTGGTCTTTGTTTCTCTTCTCGTTTTTTGACTCTCTGGCTTAAATAGATTCTTCAGGAACAATCTCATTATTTGTTGAGTAATCTGACTACCAATTTGCCTCTCAACAGTCTATGAGTCTAACATGGACTTCTTAGGAAGATATCTTTCCTGATACCTCAGGCATAACATCTGTAGGAAGATTTTCGTTTTCTCAGTTTGGGCTACACACTAGCTTCTGAAGCTATCAAGCGGTTCTTTTGTCGCTCTGAATTGTGTCACGTGCTTACCTCTCTATTCAGTGTCAGAATTTAATATAAACTGTATGGTGTGTATTTCCCTTGGGCAGAGAAGTAAAAACAGAAATCATCTTATATTCACTACAGTGTCCTTCCAAGGTGTCTTCCATCTGTTCTATTAGATCCATTCTCCTCAACAATTCTCTACAAGAAGCAGACCAGGATGGGCTAATAAATGAGCATACTCTCCTCTGTGATTGCTGTGTTCAAACAACAGGACTGCTGGCACTGGTGTGAGGGACAATGAGAATTATGTTGACTATCCTACCAAATCCTCTACCTGGGTCACTTCAGGCTAACTGCATCAGTCATATCCATGCTCATGGTGTATTCTTCTCTCTGAGTCTCCTGTTCCTCCCCTTAATTACTCAAATCTGATAGTACTATTTGTTTCCCCTTAAAAACCTTTTTGACAGATTATGTTTATTTTATTGGTCTTTATTGGTGTTATAATTTTTGTGTTTCTTACTTCATTAATTTGTCTTTACTCTTTTCCCTTTTAATCTCAATTAATTTTATTATTAATTTTCTACCTAGATATTTGAAATGTTTTCTCTGTCTCTAAATATATATATAAAATATATACACACACAGATAAAGGATCACATATATATGAATATTATCTTTCCATAATCTGGATAATTTTGATCTCATAATTACTAGTACCACCAATATCCTGTGGCTAATGGTTTCCCTGAAAGACAGCAACAGTTGTTCTTCAAATTCCCAACATTTTCTAGTAATAGTTAAACTGTGTTATTGACATAAACATAAAAGTATGAAATGCCTTTGCAAAACCAGTGACAAAATTAAGTTTTAAAGGGCTCAAACCATTGACTTCAAATACAATCCCTTATAATACGTGGCTACAACTTGTAAACTTTTATTAACACT
The DNA here is from genome assembly GCA_006410935.1 of Redunca redunca. Taxonomy (NCBI): domain Eukaryota; kingdom Metazoa; phylum Chordata; class Mammalia; order Artiodactyla; family Bovidae; genus Redunca; species Redunca redunca. Next base: position 4,220,420 of record SJYQ01000801.1, on the reverse strand, counting down.
CATTCACATATTTCCCCATGTCATTATTTATGTTATTTTCTCTGCTTGGACATCTTCCCTTCCTCTCAAGTTAACTCAATATTACACCTATTTCATAATTAATTTAAGCTTTTCTTGCTTTGGAAGTTTTCCTACCCGCTAATCCATCGTCTTTTCACTATCAAAATGCTTATTATCAGTAGCTCTCATCTATCATTTGTCATTTACAGTACAATCTTGTGAAATTAATTTTTCTAGATTCATTCTTAGCAAAATTCACTTAATATATGTGTCATTAGGGGCTTCCCAGGTGGTACTGGTGGAATTCCCTGGTGGCTCAGACTGTAAAAGCGTCTACCTACAATGCGGGAGACCAGATTCAATCCCTGGGTTGGGAAGATCCTCTGGAGAAGGAAATGGCAACCCACTCCAGTATTCTTGGCCTGGAAAATCCCATGGATGGAGAAGCCTGGTAGGCTATAGTCCATGGGGTCGAAAAAGTTGGAAATGACTGAGCGACTTCATGTTCTTTTCAGGCGGTACTGGTGGTAAGGAACCTGCCTATCAATGCAGGAGACATAAGAGATGCCGATTCGATCCCTGGGTCAGGGAGATCCCCTGGAGGAGGGCATGGCAACATACTCCAGTATTCTTGCCTGGAGAATCCCATGGACAGAGAACCCTGGTGGCCTGCACTCCAGTGGGGCCCAAAGAGTTGGACATGACTGAAACATCTTAGCGTGCACTTAAGTGTCATGATCTCACACAGCTTTTAGGTGGTTGTTGTTGCTTTGTTGCCGTTGGGGGTTTTCTCAGTGCTGTCTTGACAGTTCTGGAGGCTAAAGCCTGGCCAGTTCCCATTTAGGCAGTTGATTACATCCATACCATATCCGTACTCACATCTTTCATTGTTTTCTTTGATTTGGAGAATTTATGTCATTAGACTTCACCTACACATTTAACCCAAGATAATCTCCGCATCTCAGATTTTCTAACTTTAATCATATCTGTAAAGTCTCTTTTGCCATGTAAAGTAAAATATTTACATTTTCCCAACCTAGGGATCAAACCTGGGTCTCCTGCATTGCAGGAAAATTCTTTACCCTCTGAGCCACCAAGGAAGCCCTTAACATACTTACAGGTCGGGTGATTAAGTGTAGCCATCTTTGAGGAGGCATTATTCTTCCTATTACTGTAACCTAAAGTCAGTCAGTCAGCACCCTAGAGATAAAGCCTAAATCTTGAGGAGAGCCTTCCAAGAAAGTCTATCCTGAAGTCTGGAGAATAGAAGTGAACCCTGTTAGCTACCCAGACACAAGCCCATCCTTCTTACAGCTTCAAGAGAAGCTATTAAACTGGACTCAGCTATAGTCAAACCACAGTGACCTGCATACCCATAGACACAGAAACTACTTGTTGGTGACACAACTACACAGTTACACAGTATCATTACATTAAAAGCAGACAAATATAGAACAGATACAAGAAGTAATGGTTGGACCAACATAGAGGTGGTTGGGATATCGTAGATCCAGTGGTGTCTTAAGTAGCTATAGCAGACAGATACACAGTGTAAGGACTTAGCTAATCATGGCATTATCCCTTATGATTTTATAGCTAAGCCCTGTATATCTTCTACATACAATGCCTCTCTTTTGAGAAATACTTTTGACTTAACACAAAGTCCTTGAAGATGATTGAATGCTTGACTATGAGCCATCAAGTTATCTATGACCTAAGACTCTGAAATGGGTATTTTCTGACCTACCAAGTCATAAATTTGGGTGTTCACAGCAACACTGCATAATCAAAATCAAGTGTGATTTATGAGATCAGGCTCAGTGAACTCCATAAGGAATGAGTAAGCTCCATAATGTTCCAAGTCCTAGTAAGTAGGCCAGATTCTTATGCCATCTCTTCCTGATGTATAGCTTCCTTTTCAACCCATATACATGACCTCATGAAGAATCCCCTATAATCAGTTGAATGCTAAAATAGTAAAAATAAAAACAGAATTTGAACTTTGAACAAGCTGTTGGTAGGAAATATCAACCTTGCAGTCCCCGTCAGGGAGTTCTTGAATGCTAGTGGTAGAGGAAAGTCTCAGGGGAGAGCAGTTCAAATGGCATGAGTGATTGCTTACTTGCCCTGGAAGTATAGATGACTGAGTCATCTACAGTGATTCATAAGCCATGACTCACTTTTGGCTGGAGGCCAAGGAGCAGGACCAAGCATGATCCATAAGCTGGTGACAAGATACATGGGGAGGAGATAAGTCCAAGGACATCTTGGTATGGGCACAAAGTATAACCACAACAGAGAAAGCTCTTAATATCTGGCAGGGAAAGATGATCAGTTCTGTGGATGTCTCACAGCCTCTCTGCCAGGAAATCCCATATCTTTCTTAATGGTCTCTAGAATTAATTGACCATGGTGATAGTAATAGAGGTTAGTTGTGCACTTTAAAAGATAGTACTTCATCTACCCAAGGTTTGATTTGGCTTAGAGTCCTCTTGACAGTGGCAGTGATAAGCAGTGAACTTCCAATATGATACTACTACCCCGGGACAAACTTGTTACCTGGCTTCAGATTATCTTGCATATCTTCAATTTGGAAATGGCACCACCTGTATTTCCTAAGAATAGATGTTTACTCTGAAAATAGACCTACTTTTCCTGCTTTATATAGTGTTCTGTTCACAATCATATACCATCACTCTCCATAAAGCCTTGCTACACACACAGCAACCTTAAAACTGTTAAGGAGTTGTAGAATAATTGCAAAATGGTGTTAGTATGCTGGGCAACGTCCTCTAGGCCTGAAATTCAGGAGACTCTCTTCTGACATGTGTGTTTTCTAGTAAAAAGTAATAGAAAACTAGAACTACTTTACGGATGGACACTACTTATGACACGGGTTCTTCTGGGAATAAATCTGAGAACTCACCAGAGGAAAAACTATGATCAGCTGTTATGCTGAGGATGAAGGGAATGTGGAAGCAGTAATGATAGGAGAAATACAAACCATGGAAACTCCCCTGGTGTTTCAGCAGTTAGGAATCCACCGTCCAGTGCAGGTGATGCGGGTTTGATCCCTGGTGGGGGAGCGAGATTCCACAGCTACTGAGCCGGCACACTCTAGAACCTGACCGTCACAACTGGAGAAGTCTGCATGCCACAGTGAAGAGCCCACGTGCACCACAGCAACACCCAACACAGCCAACTATGACAACATGGCCTTTTACCAAAGTAAGGGTTATACTGATCATTCATATTTTCTTCTTCGCTTTTATATACATAGATATTTGTAAAAGTTAATAAATTAGTTTTCATCTTTCTCTATGGTTCCCTTATTATTTACTGTTAATGGAGTTACTAGAGATTTTGGTTTAGATTTTTACGTTTCAAGATACCCAAGAGGGAAAATGATTGAGCTGGAAAGGAAATGAACACTACCAAGATGAATAGAAGGCCATAGGGGATTTTGTATCTCCCTTTTTGGGAGAAGATGATTATGCCTTTGACTTTACAAAGATTTTCCTAAGAGAAGAGTACAGGACATTTGGATGGCTGAAGTAAAGGAGAACTCATTATTCCCTGATAGAAATGAAGTTCACAGTAGCACAGTGGCAACCTCTTGACTACCTTTTTCACTGTCACAGACTAGCTAATTTGTGGGAGACCCTCAAAAGTCCTCAAAAAAAGTTCTAGCAACTCCCAGGAAGACACTTGAGCATCTCTAGTTTGGTTAGTCAAAATTAAACACACACACACACACACACACACACACACACAAAAACAACAACTCAGCATGAGTATCTATGACTTTCAATGGCTGTTCCCCAAACAACTGGTGTAATCTTTCCTTGAATTTTGTACCCCCAACCAATTTCAGTCTTTTAACGATCAAATTAAATATTTAATGCAGAGTAATTTATGTTTTTTGTCACGGAATCTTGTTTTCCTGATTGAATGTAGACTAACATTGGTTTGTAAAATTGTACAGTAAAACCCAAACGAACTTTCTGGCCAACCCAATAGTTCCAAGAGGACTTGGAATTCCATATGTGGAATAAATGTTTTCCATATCTGTTGTTGTTGTTCAGTCTCTAAGTTGTATCCAACTCTTTTCTTCTCCAAAGACTGCAGCACTCCAGGCTTCCTTGTCCTTCACTATCTTCCAGAGTTTGCCCAAGTTCATGTCCATTGAATCAGTGATGCTATCCAACCTGCTCATCTCCTCTTCTCCTTTGCTTTCTGTATCTATTTTGGATTTAATGCTGAGTACTTGTTCAATAATTTTTAATCCAGGTCAGATCTTTTCTTCACATTATTTGGTGCAAAAGCTAACAACAACAACAACAAGAGTGGTAGGAAATTTTAGGAAAAGATGAGACTTTTGCTTCCTATTTCCTTACCTTTCTATATCGAGTAATGAACAAGAGTCCTCTTGAGTATTCAGAGGTCTTGAATTATTTACCTAAGCCTTTGTGGCACTGAATATTTCTCTATTTTAACAAATAGATTTTCCACTGTAGTTTAACCTACTATGGTTTCTAACGCCAGCTTCCTCAATGACAGAAGTAAACAAAATGAAAACAAACAAAACAAAAATAAAACACTACTGGGAAAGACTATAACCAAAAACTTTACACTTTTCTTTTCAATTAGAGTAGGACAATGTTGTCAGATTCAACAAGCATGAGTGATTAAAAAAAAAAAGAATTGAGGTTATTGATATTTCTCCCAGCAATCTTGATTTGAGCTTGTGCTTCTTCCATCCCAGCATTTCTCATGATGTAACATTAATTAGTACTTTTATAGTACTCCAGTTCTGAAAATTAACTTGAAATATTATTTCATAAAAAATTAGTTCCACATTAGAAATCCTTTCTTTAAATACCATTAGTTCAGTTCAGTTCAGTTGCTCAGTCATGTCCGACTCTTTGTGACCCCATGAATCACAGCACACCAGGCTTCTCTGTCCATCACCAACTCCGAGAGTTCACTCAAACTCACATCCATCGAGTCGGTGATGCCATCCAGCCATCTCATCCTCGGTCGTCCCCTTCTCCTCCTGCCCCCATTCCCTCCCAAAATCAGAGTCTTTTCCAATGAGTCAACTCTTCACATGATGTGGCCAAAGTACTGGAGTTTCAGCTTCAGTTTCATTCCTTCCAAAGAACACCCAGGACTGATCTCCTTTAGATGGACTGGTTGGATCTCCTTGCAGTCCAAGGGAATCTCAAGAGTCTTCTTCAACACCACAGGCCAAAATAATCAATTCTTTGGTGCTCAGGTTTCCTCACAGTCCAACTCTCACATCCATACATGACCACTGGAATAACAACAGCCTTGACGAGATGGACCTTTGTTGACAATATGCTATCTAGGTTTGTCATAACTTTCCTTCCAAGGAGAAAGCGTCTTTTTATTTCATGGCTGCAGTCACCATCTGCAGTGATTTTGGAGCCCAGAAAAATAAAGTCAGCCACTGTTTCCACTGTTTCCCCATCTATTTCCCATGAAGTGATGGGACCAGATGCCATGATCTTCATTTTCTGAAGGTTGAGCTTTAAGCCAACTTTTTCACTCTCCACTTTCACTTTCAAGAGGCTTTTTAGTTCCTCTTCACTTTCTGCCATAAGGGTGATGTCATCTGCATATCTGAGGTTACTGATATTTTTCCTAGCAATCTTGATTCCAGCTTGTGTTTCTTCCAGCCCAGCGTTTCTCATGATGTACTCTGCATATGTTAAATAAGCAGGGTGACAATATACAGCCTTGACGTACTCCTTTTCCTATTTGGAACCAGTCTGTTGTTCCATGTCCAGTTCTAACTGTTGCTTCCTGACCTGCATACAGATTTCTCAAGAGGCAGGTCAGGTGGTCTGGTATTCCCATCTCTTTCAGAATTTTCCACAGTTTATGTGACCCACACAGTTAAAGGCTTTGGCATAGTCAATAAAGCAGAAATAGATGTTTTTCTGGAACTCTCTTGCTTTTTCCATGATCCAGCGGATGTTGGTAATTTGATCTCTGGTTCCTCTGCCTTTTATAATCCAGCTTGAATATCTGGAAGTTCATGTTTCATGTATTGCTGAAGCCTGGCTTGGATAATTTTGAGTATTACTTTACTAGCATGTGAGATGAGTGCAATTGTGCGGTAGTTTGAGCATTCTTTGGCATTGCCTTCCTTTAGGATTGGAATGAAAACTGGCTTTTTCCAGTCCTGTGGCCACTGCTGAGTTTTCCAAATTTGCTGGCATATTGAGTGCAACACTTTCACAGCATCATCTTTCAGGATTTGAAATAGCTCTACTGGAATTCCATCACCTCCACTACCCTTATTCTTAGTGATGCTTTCTAAGGCCCACTTGACTTCACATTCCAGGATGTCTGACTCTAGGTAAGTGATCACACCGTCATAATTATCTTGGTCGTGAAGATCTATTTTGTACAGTTCTTCTCTGTATTCTTGCCACCTGTTCTTAATGTCTTCTACTTCGGTAAGGTCCATACCATTTCTGTCCTTTATTGAGCCCACCTTTGCATGAAATGTTCCCTTGATATCTCTAATTTTATTGAAGAGATCTCTAGTCTTTCCCATTCTGTTCTTTTCCTCTATTTCTTTGCATTGATGGCTGAGGAAGGCTTTCTTATCTCTTCTTGCTATTCTTTGGAACTCTGCATTAAGATGCTTATATCTTTCCTTTTCTCCTTTGCTTTTCACTTCTCCTCTTTTCACAGCTGCTAACTTTTAAATATCTTTGTAAGTCAATCTTTGATGTTCTCTTTCTTGAAATGCACATTCTTCAACAGATTTAAACTTATGTCTTCATGGAAATATTTGTTCAATCTCTACCACAAAGTTCAGAGATTGACAGTCACATGCATGCATGGAAATCCTTCAAGGGCATGTTCCTAAAACATGTATGTTTACTGGTTTTTATTTTTTTCTCCTCCTCAGATGACTGCGAGTAAGTGGAAAACACCCAAGCCAGGAAAATGGAGGTTCTGTGTGGATGACAGACAATCAAACATAATAGCAACTGTGAACAGACTCTGAGTTTTATAATTTAATATCAGCAACACCAACTGGAANAAGCAGTCCATAGGAAATTATGAAATTTCACTGACAACATTTTGAGAATGATTCATTCAATTCACTTAATTCTTTCTACAACTGACCAAGAACTAGCAAGATATGTTTTCTACTGACAGTAATCCTCGCTATTGATTTCAAAAGTCAACTTCAGCTACAGTAAATTGACATTAATATCACTAACTTAGCAAGGATGAAATTTTAAGTTTATTGCTCTGCCCTGATAGGCAGCAGCAGCACATAGCATAAAAGACTCAGGCTCCTAAGGTAAAAGGAAAGAGAATGTATATAAAAGTAGCAATTCTGTTTTTCATACACCAATTTAGGCATGCAATGGACTGCATTGTTTTTGTTGCAATGACTGCAGAGAAAGAAATATTTTAGTGAATGAATTTGTAAACAGAGATCATCTGGTTGGATTCAGCTGTTAGTAAGTATAACGGAAGAAGAGACGTATCAAATTAACCATGCTTAAACTGGTTCCAAGTAGAAAAAGGAGTATGTCAAACTGTATACTGTCACCCTGCTTATTTAACTTCTATGCAGAGTACATCATGAGAAACCCTGGGCTGGAAGAAACACAAGCTGGAATCAAGATTGCTGGGAGAAACATCAATAACCTCAGATATGCAGATGACACCACCCTTATGGCAGAAAGTGAAGAGGAACTAAAAAGCCTCTTGATGAAAGTGAAAGAGGAGAGTGAAAAAGTTGGCTTAAAGCTCAACATTCAGAAAACGAAGATCATGGCATCTGGTCCCATCACTTCATGGGAAATAGATGGGGAAACAGTGGAAACAGTGGCTGACTTTATTTTTCTGGGCTC
>SJYQ01000801.1:4165034-4212446 GCA_006410935.1 Redunca redunca | reverse complement strand
CCAACACCACAGTTCAAAAGCATCAATTCTTCGGTGCTCAGCCTTCTTCACAGTCCAACTCTCACATCCATACATGACCACTGGAAAAACCAGAGCCTTGACTAGATGGACCTTTGTTGGCAAAGTAATGTCTCTGCTTTTGAATATGCTATCTGGGTTGGTCATAACTTTCCTTCCAAGGTGTAAGCATCTTTTAATTTCATGGCTGCAATTACCATCTGCTGTGATTTTGGAGCCCAAAAAAATAAAGTCTGACACTGTTTGCACTGTTTCCCCATCTATTTCCCATGAAGTGATGGGACCAGATGCCATGATCTTCATTTTCTGAATATTGAGCTTTAAGCCAACTTTTTCACCCTCCTCTTTCCCTGGTGGCTCAGAGGTTAAAGCATCTGCCTACAATGCGGGAGACCTGGGTTCAATCTCTGGGTCAGGAAGATCTCCTGGAGAAGGGAATGACAACCCACTCCAGTATTCCTGCCTCCCTCCCCCCTCCACCCAAAAGAGGGGCTCAAAGAAATAGAGTATAAATCTTACCTTTTCTTGATGGCTATATAGTCTTCAAAGTTCATGTCTAGACTAGTCCCTACATTCTGATCTATATGATTACTATTAAGTATATCTAATAAATAAATGGATAGCAAATTTTCTAAACTCTTAGAAAGGGCAATACTAAATTTAGAGAGATGATTAGATTGAAAAAATTAATATTAAATCATTAATATGAAATACATATATATATGGGTTTCCCTGATGGCTCAGCTGGTAAAGAATCTGCCTGCAATGAGGGAGACCGGGGTTCAATCCCTGGGTTGGGAAGATCCCCGGGAGAAGGGAAAGGCTATCCACTCCAGTATCCTGGCCTGGAGAATTCCATGGACTGTATAGTCTGTGGGGTCATAAAGAGTCAGACACTACTAAGTGACTATCACTTTCTCACACACACACACACACACACACACACACACACACACATTCTGTTTGCTCATTATTTGCTTTTTTTCCTTTTTTGCAAATTCTGGGCTTTCCTTCTAATCAGTCCCACATATACTGCCCATGGTTTATCTTTCATTTTAAAAGATTTCCTTGTCCTAGTGACATCCGTAGACCCAGCAAGGCACTAGCTCCATCTCTAATTATTTTCTCTTAGCCACAATTTACCTCATAAAATGGGGGTGGTGGGGGGTAGATCAGCGTTCACGATTCTGTCTTTTTTTTATTATATGCATATAGAGACAATGATTCTTAAATTCTTAAGTATTTTGAAAGTTGTCAGGGTCAAAATAAAACTAAGCACAGCTTAGATGCAGTCATAGATTGGAAGAGACAAAGGACCTTGATGATTAAATATAATACGTGTGGAGTGAGAAGCATACAAAGAGAATTCTGGAAAAAAATCTGAGGAAACCTGAATCAAGTCTGGAATTCAGTTGATAGTAATACACAAATGTGCTTCTTAGTTTTGACAAATATATCATGATTATGTGAAATTTTAATGTTGGTGAAGGGGCATATGGAGATTCTCCATGATAGCTTTGCAACTTTTCCATAAATCTAAGATTACCACAAGATGCCAATTTAAAGCCAAAAGACAGCAACAATATAAAGGCACCTGCTGTGTTCCTCTTCTCCAAGCCAGGTCTCAGACAAGGTACCTTCTGCTGAGAGACTGCTTGAAGGGCCCCTCTGTTCACTGGGTGAGTCCTGATTTGGATTCAGTGACATCACTCAGTGCTCTGCAAACTAGAGATCAAAGAAAAGTTCTGCATCTATCTTCTCATGAGCATCACTGAGGTTGAGAGTCAGTCTCTTTGCCCACTTTCTGCTATCTGAGTTGTTCTCTGTCACCCACTCACAGAAGCTGTGTCACATAAAGTGCTGAGGGGAAAAAGTGTTGTAGCCTCTCTTTCATATAATTCAAACTCTATTTTATGGCAATATTTGAGACTCAAGGGCTTCCCTTGTGGCTCAGCTTGTAAAGAATCCGCCTGCAATGCAGGAGAACTAGGTTTGATCCCTGGGTTGAGAAGATCCCCTGGAGAAGGGAAAAGCTACCCACTCCAGTATTCTGGCCTGGAGGATTCCATGGACTATACAGTCCATAGGGTCACAAAGAGTTGGACAGGACTGAGCGACTTTCACTTTCTTTGGGACTCAAACCATTCTATCAATAATTTTCCATTCCATGGAGAAGGAAATGGAAACCCACTCCAGTACTCTTCCCTGGAAAATTCCATGGATGGAGGAGCCTGGTGGGCTGCAGTCCATGGGTTCGCAAAGAGTCGGACACAACCGAGCAACTTCACTTTCTTTCTTTTTATAGTTCCCGTTGGATAGTGGAGCAGGAAATGGCAAACCACTCCAGTGTTCTTGCCTGGTGAATCCCAAGATGATAGACTACCATCTCCTCTGAAGACTTCACATCACTTACAAATTTTTTTTCCCCATATATTCAGCCAATGCAGTATGAGAGTCAAATATGACTGAAAGCCCTTTAAAACAGTTGAAAATTCATTCATAGTGTTGGCCCAATTCATAGGCCATGAAAATTAATATGTTATTTATGTCTACATAGCTGCTTATTGCTAGAAATTAAAGGGTGTGAAGAGGGAGGGAACATTTAAAAGAATTATTTTTACAACTTGGAAGAAAGATGGCATAAAAAGGTGCATTAAAAATTCATAGATATACAAAGTGCTTTTGGATTTGCTAATTGTTTCTAAAGATTTACATAGTATCTAGAGATATATAAAGTTATGAGCAATAATAAATTTTTATGTAATTTAAAAAATTGATTTGGATCAGAGGCACTTATTCACCAGTATGGATGTTATTGACTTTATGTAAGAGCAATAAATATTTTGCATTTAAATTAAAATGGTGCATTACATTACTGGTATCTGCATTCACCCACAAGAATACTGATGTATGATTTTATGCCTACAAATAAAAAGAAAAAGGAGGGGCAGGCAACACTAGGAGCAGTTATTTTTGCTGTGGTATATTTAAACATTAAAAATTACTTCAAAATATAACTTAGGCCGTATCATCATTAAATTCAAATAAAAACATAAAGGAAGAGACTCAATAATCTCTTAAATCTTTTTAGAAACAAGAAAATATCTTTTCAGTCTATATGTCTAATTTTCTTTGGTTCATATATCTATGACATTGCTGGTTATGTTATCTTTTTCATGAAACATAAGCCCCTTAAAACCATGCATACATAGGCTATATGATANTTTATGTATTGGAATGCAAATGTTGCATAACTTCTTTATATTACAAAAATAATTGTTGTCTTGCTGATTGTTCTTAGACTGAACGATAATATTATGTCTTTCTGTTTTCAGTGGAGAAAGATCAATAATTAGAAGGATGATAGATATACTCACAAATGGAGGTCATGCTCTGGTCAGAGAGGGACAATTCATCTTTGATAGAGTCATAAGTTGTTTTCATCTTTGGGTGAATCTAACTATAAAAACGTTTGTCATATATCTAACCAACTGTTGATTCTTTGTCATGTTTAATCCTTTGTTCTTGTTGCCAAATGCACCTATCAGCTCATAAGACACTTGAAAGTAGGTATAACAATCCCTTATTTGATTTAAAAAAATGCTTAACATGGTGTCTTTACAGGTTTCCTATACTGTCCATTTCATTTTCAAGTATTCTGATTACTGCCCCTCATGAAAATCTGGATCTCTCAACTAAATGCTCCTTTATTCTGGATTCTGATAAGGCAGAGCAAACCTAAGTAGCTTTTCTGAACCCATATGTCCCTGCATTTTGAATATTTAGGAATGAAATCTAAGGACCATGTTACCAACTTTCCCCTATCTAGTCATGTAGATGATTATCTCCTAACTTTCTCTTCCTTGTCTCCTAAATTCGAAATAACTGGTCTAATGCTTTTCTAGAATAAGGAAGTTATTAGCAGATTACTAGGCACATGCTCAAAATTGGCATTTGTGCTTCTGAAGCATGCTTGCCAGTCAAATAGTCTATGTAAATGGAACCCAGGGCCAATCGTCAAATCACAGGGGTTAGACACTTCCTGCAGAGAATGCAACAAATATTTGCTGACTGCCTACTGTGTGCCATACAAGGACCTAGGCACATGGATGTCATGAGTAAATGATTCTTGACTCTTGCCTTAATAGATCTTACAGTCAAGTGACAGGGAATAACTTTACTGAATTAATCACAAAAATCACAACTGTTAGAAGTACAAGGAAAGATTAGTAAATATTGGTAGATAACTCCATAATAATTACAGAAATGTTCACAAAACTGTTAACTACTTAAAATATCAAGATATCACATGATTAGGAACAAATCCAACAAAATATGCTTAAGATCTAGAAGTAAACACTAACATCTATTTAGGAAAGAAAAGATCTAAATGAATGGAGAGGTGTACCAAGTTCAGGGCTTCCCAGGTGGCATGGTAAAGAATCTACCTGCAAATGCAGGAGACAAAAATGACATAGGTTCAGTCCCTTGGTCAGGAAGATCCCCTGGAGAAAGAAACGGCACCCTACTCCAGTAGTCTTGCCTGGAAGATCCCACGGGCAAAGGAGCCTGGCAGACTGCACAAAGAGTTGGACAGGACTAAGTGACTAAGCGCACACACATACTAAGTTCAAGTATTGAACTTGGTGAATCCATTCATATACTGAATGCACTGAAGGTGTCATTTCTTCCAAAATTGATCTGTGGATTTAATGTCATTAAAAATCCCTACATATCAGCACATTAAAGATCCCCACATATTTTGGTTGAATTTGATGAAACCCAAGGTGACATCATAGTGGAGAAAAAAATATTTTTTTTCTATAAATTGTTTTAATTGGATTGGCATTTGGGAAAAAAAATGAAATCCACAAATGAAACTTTACAAACAATATTCCAATGCAAGAGGATACATACATACACACACATACACACACACACACACACACACAAAAGTGAAGATTTAACAAAAAATCTAGAAGAGAACATAGCAGGATACCTTCTTCCCTAGAAAGAAATTTTTGTTACTTTATTATTTCATTTCTATGGAAGGTTGCCAAATTTAGAAAACAAAAATATGTCACGCCTGGCTAAATGTGAATTTCAGATAAGCATTGAGTAATCTTTACTGGTATAAGTGCATGCATGCAATATTTGATGCATATAAGTACTAAAAAAAATTTTTGTGCTTATACAAAATTTACATTGAACTCTACATAGTGTATTTTATCTGACAACTCCATTTCTAGGTAAATATATAACAGAAAAAATGCATTTGTTGACAAAAAAAAATTCAATAATGTTCACATCAGTATCATTTGTCAGAGTTCCAAAGTTGATACAACTAAGTGTCTATCATAGGTAAAAAAAAGAGAAATTTAGTATGTTCATAGAATGAAATATTGTAAAATACTTGAACAAACTACGGTTAAAAGGGATAAGAAAAGATAATAACACAGAGTTACACATTTATTTATATAGAGTTTTAAAACAGGCAAAACAAAAATTTGGTATTACAAGTCACAACAGTGATTGCCCTTGGGTGAAATGGAAAATAATGATCAGGAAAAGCTCTTTGTGGACTTCTGAGGTACTGGCAATGCTGGGTTTCTTGACCTGTTAAGTATGTATATTTTAAAGTAAGATCTACATCTACAGTGGTTATACTTTTCTGTAAGTCCTTTGATTCAACAACAAAAAAGTACTAAAATGTCACAGTTACAGTCATGTAGGCATAATCGACTTTAAGACAAAGAATGGTACCATAAATAAAAAAGGTCACAGTATTACAACAAAAAGTTAACTCAATCCATAAAATGTGAAAAGTCTGAATTTTCGCTTGGGTACTAGTTAAATTTTTTAAATTGAAGTAAAAATCACCAGTTTAAAAAAAAAAAAAAACACAGTTCTTGACAAATCTACAGAATGATTCAAGATTGTAAAAAAATCTTTCTCCAGAAAGAAGTTGCATGTGGTAAAGTCACTCCAGTCCTGTCCAACCCTTTGTGACCTTGTGGACCACAGCCTACTGGGCTCCTCTGTCTGTGGTATTTTCCAGGCAAGAAAATGAGTGGGTTGCTTGGTCCTTCTCCAGGGGACCTTCATGACCCAGGGGTTGAATCTGTGTCCCTTATTCTCCTACATCCACTAGCACCACATGGGAAGCCCAAAAAGAAGTTACAATACACATTTAAAGAACACAAACTGAAGCTTGATCTAATGAACACAAAAAGAATTTTGAACTCAAAAATTTAAGAATATATCTATATATATATACATATATAAACTTGAAATGGATTAAAGACCTAAATGTAAAACCAGACACTTGAAAACTCTTAGAGGAAAACATAGGAAAAACACTCTTTGACTCCAACCACAGCAAGATCTTCACTGACCCACCTCCTAGAGTAATGAAAATAAAAACGAACATATAATAAAACTTATAAGCATTTACACAGCAAAGGAAACTATAAACACAACAAAAGACATCCCTCAGAATGGGAGAAAATATTAGCGAATGAAGCAATGGACAAAGGGTTACTCTCCAGAAGATACAAACAGCTTATGGAGCTCAATATCAAAAAAGTAAACAACACAGTCAAAAAATGGATAGAAGACCTGAATAGACATCTTTCCAAAGAAGACATGCAGATGGCCTAGAGACACATGAAAAGATGCTCAGCACCACTAATTATGGGAGAAATGCAAATCAAAACTACACTGAGGTGTCACCTCACACTGGTCGGAATGGCCACCAACAAAAAGTCTATAAACAATAAAGTTTAGAGAGGGTGTGGAGAAAAGGGAATCCTCTTGCACTGTTTTTGAGAATGTAAATCGACACAACCGCTACGGAAGGCAGTATGGAAGTTCCTCAGAAAACTAAACATGGAACTAGCATGTGGACCAGCAATTCCAGTACTGGGCATACACCCTGAGCAAAGCATAATCTAAAAAGACACGTACCCCAGTGTTCATTGCAGCAATACTGACAGTAGCCAGGACATGGAAGCAGCTTAGACGTCCATCGACAGACGAACGGACATAAACTTCAAGTAAAATACCTGCCCTTAACTTCGTGCAATTTCATTGTCACGTAGTATTAAAAAAAAAAAGTAACTATAACATCCAGGTAAATAATTTTATTCCCCACAGCCACATGCTCTAACTTTTATGGAAAAAAGTGACATTCTCAAAATCAAAATATTTAAATGTCAATTGGATTCTATTATACTCATGTTTGAAAACAATAATATCTTGGGTTTTGAACCTTAGCCAGATTATGTCTACACTACAGAACTTTCCTAAAGTATCTAGATCTTTCAGAAAATTGAACAGACTAACCGCATTTATCTTTTGCTGAGGAACTGAAAATCTTTGTAAAAACAAGAAAAAAACGAGTTTTTTGTCTGCATGTTTGTTTTCATGAGCCATTGGTTAGAGACATAGTTTACATTAAGTAATATAAGGAGAAAATATTAGGAATCCAATAAATAGGCTTTCTAATGCATTTCTCACCTTCAACTGAGATCATTTTTCTAATTATTAAGAAATATATCTTCTACTTTGATGAGAAGTGGAAAAGGAAAATTTTTGTTGGGAAAATCACCTGCTTTCTAAATAAAGTCAAATCAAGACTTTTCTAAAATATCAAGTCAAGTCTATCTGATATACTTTTTTAAATATTCCTTATCCATTTAAATAACAAAATATTTTCCTGTAATTTTCATGCAATATATATCATTCTGAACATATATTTCTGATAAACTATTTTTCTGAATTTAGAGAGGCTTCATCTGGCATATTTTGAACTTGATCAAACCCATGTTTCCTGCATTGCACGCAGATTCTTTAACATCTGAGCCCCCAGGGAAGCCCTGTGATTTAACACTGAGGTTCAAATTTTCACATCTTGGTTCTTTTTTAATTAACTGTGTCTGAGACATCATAATCCAATTCGTAAATTCAAATTAGACATCAAAATCGACTCCTATCCCAACAGACACTGATCTTGAAGCTCATAGTTATCATTCAGATAAAGTACCTTAGTTATCTGCTATCTCTACATACAAGAGTAATCATTTCCCTTACCTGTCCCTCTCTAGTTATACTGCATACCAGAAGGTAAAACTACTGAACTGGAATCAGTTCAGATCAGTTCAGTGGCTCAGTCATGTCTGACTTCTTGTGACCCCATGAACCACAGCACACCAGGCCTCCCTGTCCATCACCATCTCCCAGAGTTTACACAAACTCATGTCCATTGAGTCGGTGATGCCATCTAATAACCATCTCATCCTCTGTCATCCCCTTCTCCTCCTGCCCTCAATCTTTCCCAGGATCAGGGTCTTTTCAAACAAGTCAACTCTTCACATTAGGTGGCCAAAGTATTGGAGTTTCAGCTTCAGCATCAGTTCTTCCAATGAACATCCAGGGCTGATCTCCTTTAGGATGGACTGGTTGGATCTCCTTGCAGTCCAAGGGACTCTCAAGAGTCTTCTCCAACACCACAGTTCAAACGTATCAGTTCTGCGGTGCTCAGCTTTCTTTATAGTCCAACTCTCACATCCATACGTGACTACTGGAAAAATCATAGCCTACACTAGATGGACCTTTGTTGACAAAGTAGTCTGTGGTTTTCAATATGCTGTCTAGGTTGGTCATATCTTTCCTTCCAAGGTGTAAGCGTCTTTTAATTTCATGGCTGCAATCACCATCTGCAGTAATTTTGGAGCTCCCAAAATTAAAGTCAGCCACTGTTTCCACTGTTTCCCAATTTATTTGCCATGAAATGATGGGACCGGATGCCATGATCTTTGTTTTCTGAATGTTGAGCTTTAAGCCAACTTTTTCACTCTCCTCTTTCACTGTCATGGAGAGGCACTTAAGTTCCTCTTCACTTTCTGCCATAAGGGTGGTGTCATCTGCATATCTGAGGTTATTGATATTTCTCCCAGCAAGCTTGGTTCCAGCTTGTGCTTCTTCCGGCCCAGCATTTCTCATGAGGTACTCTGCATAGAAGTTAAATAAGCAGGGTGACAATATATAGCCTTGACATACTCCTTTTCCTATTTGGAACCAGTCTTTTGTTCCATGTCCAGGTCTAACTGTTGCTTCCTGACCTGCATATATGTTTCTCAAAAGGCAGGTCAGGTGGTCTGGTATTCCCATCTCTTTCAGAATTTTCCACAGTTTATTGTGATCTACACAGTCATAGGCTTTGGCATAGTCAATAAAGCAGAAATACATGTTTTTCTGGAACTCTCTTGCTATTTCCTTGATCCAGCAAATGTTGGCAATTTGATCTCTGGTTCCTCTGCCTTTTCTAAAACCAGCTTGAACATCTGGAAGTTCACGTTTCACATATTGCTGAACAATATTGGAGAATTTTGAGCATTACTTTACTAGCGTGTGAGATGCGTGCAATTGTGCAGTAGTTTGAGCTTTCTTTGGCATTGCCTTTCTTTGGGATTGGAATGAAAACTGACCTTTTCCAGTTCCGTGGCCACTGCTGAATATCTCAATTTTGCTGACATATTGAATGCAGCATTTTCACAGCATCATCTGTTAGGATTTGAAATAGCTCAACTGGTAATCCATCACCTCCACTAGCTTTGTTCATAGTGATGCTTTCTAAGGCCCACCTGACTTTACATTCCAGGATGTCGGGCTCTAGGTGAGTGATGACACCATCATGATTATCTTGGCCATGAAACTCTTTTTTGTACAGTCTTCTGTGTATTCTTGCCACCTCTTCTTAATATCTTCTGCTTCCATTAGGTCCATACCATTTCTGTCCTTTATTGAGCCCATCTCTGCATGAAATGTTCCTTTGGTATCTCTAGTTTTCTTCAAGGCATCTCTAGTCTTTCTCATTCTATTGTTTTTCTCTAGTTCTTTGCATTGATCTCTGAGGAACTAGAATGGAAAGAGGAAGTCTGTCGGGTATGGTGAGATGTAGGATTTTTGCAGGATAGGACATGCATAACATTGGCCTGTAAAATCCACGGATTACAGACTAATATGGCAGACATTTAACATCCTTTTACTACATTTTAAATGCAAGCAACTTATTGTTACTTCATTTCCATTACCTTAGAATGTGAGAGGGGACTGATGCCAATGTGGTAGTTCTAAGCATCACCAAAGGTGCCTAGTTCTAGTTACAAACCAATAAGCAGTACATCAGGAACTACTAGTCTGCCACTAAGACAGGAAAATTCTGCTTATTAGGATTTAATTAACATTGGATAGTAAATTCCGGATTTGCATTCAATCCTACTGTGAACTGATATCTGACTTGAACAAACACATGATAAATCTGTTGTACACTTGAACTTCCTAGTTGCCTTATACTTGAGACTTGTTCATTATTTTTAATTCCAGGGATAATGCTACCCACCTTTGTTCTACTGATAGTTGGACAAAAGAATTGTTTGAATTCTCAACTGTTCTTCCTTTATTAATTTTATAGGCAAAGCCAGAGCCTGATCCTGATGCAATAATGATTTTACCTAAGCTTTTATAAACAGCTGAGATTTTATCCACAATTATAAACATCAGCTTAAACAGAGTATGTTTTTATAAGATTAGTGTTTCCATTTTACAAAGGAAAATTACTGAAAAAGTTACTGATATAACTTTATGTATAATGTATCGGTGTTAAAAAATTGTGAATCACAGCAAAGACTAGTCAATGTTATTTCAACTCTTCTTAATTGGCATTCTGAAATATCCATTTGAAAAATAATACCTACTGAAAATAATATCAGGGATTAAAATTATGCTAGGCAAATGGATTCCTTTCCTTGGGAATGAATAAACAGCTGAAGAGCTCAGCAATCAATCACTACAACATTAATATTGTATATATATAACTTTCTGTTCATTAGCATTCTAATTACTTGCTATATTCTTTAAGTTGGTTATTTAATATATTGGTTTGTTCAAATTGTCATGAACAGCAATTTTATACTTTTATTCATTTCCCTACAATATTTACCTTATATCTATAATTTCATCAACATTCTTTCATTTATAGACAAAGGTTCTTTCTAGGAAATCCTGCCAACTACCAATTACTGAATAAGGAAAGGTAGTGATTCATTTACTACAATGGGTTTGTTTCTTGCAGGATTACTAGCTGAAGTTCAACAGAGATTTCTTATCAAGAATCTGTCTTTTACCTTAGACGAAACCACATCTATTACTATTGTATTAGCTTAAATTCATTTACCAAGAGGTTTATAAATGGCATTCATTAATCTCACCAGTGATTTCTTTTTACAAACTGATTTGTATTATGCTGAGAGTTATTAAAAAGAATTTCTATTTAGATTACCCCTGGTGGCTCAGAGGTTAAAGCATCTGCCTGCAATGTGGGAGACCCGGCTTCAGTCCCTGTGTTGGGAGGATCCCCTGGAGAAGAAAATGGCAACCCATTCCAGTATTCTTGCCTGGAGAATCCTATGGATGGAGGAGCTTGGTGGGCTACAGTCCACGGGTTGCAAGGAGTCAGACACGACCGAGCAACTTCACTTTCACTTTCAATATCTATCTTGAGCATCCAGAACTGCTTTGGTTTACTTAACATAAGAAAAACAAACAAACAAACAAACTGATATTATGCAGTCATATGCTTGCATTGTCCCACCAAGGCCAATTTTAAGCTACCAGTGGGACGTCACTCTTTAAAGTAGAAGTAGGGAAGGAATACACATAGCCAGTTTCATGAGCCCGATAGGAATAGCCAGCATATCACCGAACATAAAGTTTACAATTAGATAGACATGCTAAAATCTCTTGAATATATTTTATTTTTTTTTCTTTTCTTATTTATTTATTTATTTTTACATGTTTCAATGCCATTCTCCCATCTCATCCCACCCTCTCCCTCTCTCTCTCCCCGAGTCCAAAAGTTCACTCTATAGATCTGAGTCTCTTTTGTTTTCTCGCATACAGGGTCATCATCCCCATCTTTCTAAATTCCATATATATGCGTTAGTATACTGTATTGGTGTTTTTCTTTCTGGCTTGCTTCACTCTGTATAAAATCTCTTGAATATATTTTAAATGGTATTGCATGATTAAGAGGCAAAAGTTGCTTTGTAGTAAAAAGCCTCAGAAGAAATCTTTCATGATATCATTTGTCTAAACGTAGCCTTATCTTTTAAATTTCACCGTAATACTGTACCCAAAGATTATTTCAAATCTTTCTTCAAAAATTTGTTTTCAAAACCTCTTCACCAATCTGAATCCATCTGTTCACAATTATTCCAGTTTCACTACATTCTTGCAAATAATTGCTGAACTCTCCTATCTTATGCTTCTCTCAAGGTGTTCAGCTGGTAAAGAATCCACCTGCAACACAGGAGACCCCAGTTCAATCCCTGGGTCGGGAAAATCCCCTGAAGAAGGAAATGGCAACACACTGCAGTATTCTTGCCTGGGAAATCCCATGGAAAAAGGAGCCTCACAGGCTACAGTCCATGGGGTCACAAAGAGTTGAAAACGACTTAGCAACTAAACAACAGCATACTTTAGGTAAAGAATGTTGAACCTTTTTTCTAAAAATCCCTAGGTACCTAAATATGGGTATATACCTGGAGAATAGGCCCCAAACCAAAACAATAATGGTAATAATTTGCAGTAAATGTATGTTCTTTAGAGCAGAATGACGTCTTGACTTTCCAACTGTGCCAATGTAATTACTATATCGTTATGAGTTATAATTAATGGAATCATTAAGATTACCTTCTGATGTGAAATGCTTCTTGCTATTAGGAATATAAAGTACCACATGTATATTACTCTGAAACACAGGAAATCAGAAGGAATAGGTGGAAAATGAAGGAGGGATGCCAAAAGAGGGAAGGTAATCATTTTCAAAAACATTTTCTATGTATTGGAAGAAAAACAAAACCAAAATGTGTTTGCTTCAAATACACAGGTATTTGTACAAAATATTGAAGATAAGGCGGCTTGGGAAATAAGTAAATATATAGTTCAAGTCTTCATTCCANATTGAAGATAAGGCGGCTTGGGAAATAAGTAAATATATAGTTTAAGTCTTCATTCCACTTCTGTAAGAATGGGAATATAATGAATATTCTAAAAATCTAGACATCTTAATGATAAATTTATCTTGTTACTCAGATATATCATTTTATCAAAAGAAAAAGGGTACATAAAAATTTGAGCCAAATACTCACCTCATCAAACAAAAAAATAAGAATCCTTATATATACATAGGATATATATTATTCTTTTCTGTCTATGCTAGCACATAAAAATTGCTTGGAATGTGATTGATAATATATTTTACTACAGTTATAAAGAGTAAATTCAGCAATACAGGGAAGATACCTAGGTGTTGCTATTCAAACACAAATAGCATGAATAGCAAAGTAAAAATACATCAAGAGCTCAGTAACAAATTGTGTTCAATCATCAATGACATAATTAATTATAAAAGTACCATCTCAAACATACCTGTTCATCTTAAATGTCTGCCCACTCCTGAATGTCATATGAACAAACTGATACACTTGTAGCCTTTGAATCTGGCTTTGTTCATGTGCTATGCTTTTGAGAAATACCTGTGCAGGTGTATAACCACTGCATGCATCAGTATCCGACTCCTTCTTATAGTTGTACTGGCATACCCAGGTTTGTTTAAGACAGTTGAATACATTCTAGGGTGGGGGAGCAATTATTAGAACATTATTTAAATATATTTGCATACAGGCAAGTTCAGTTCAGTTCACTTCAGTCTCTCAGTCGTGTCCAACTATTTGCGACCCCATGAATTGCAGTACGCCAGGCCTCCCTGTCCATCACTATCTCCCTGAGTTCACTAAACTCACGTCAATCGAGTTGGTGATGCCATCCAGCCACCTCATCCTCTGTCGTCCCCTTCTCCTCCTGCCCCCAATCCTTCCCAGCATCAGAGTCTTCTCCAATGAGTCAACTCTTTGCATGAGGTGGCCAAAGTACTGGAGTTTCAGCTTCAGCATCATTCCTTCCAAAGAAAACCCAGGACTGATCTCCTTTAAAATGGACTGCTTGGATCTCCTTGCAGTCCAAGGGACTCTCAAGAGTCTTCTCCAACACCACAGTTCAAAAGCATCAATTCTTCAATGCTCAGCTTTCTTCACAGTCCAACTCTCACATCCATACATGACTACAGGAAAAACCATATCTTTGATTAGATGGAACTTTGTTGGCAAAGTAATGTCTCTACTTTTGAATATGCTATCTAGGTTGGTCAGGACTTTCCTTCCAAGGAGTTAGCATCTTTTAATCTCAGGGCTGCAATCGCCATCTGCAGTAATTTTGGAGCCCCAAAAAATAGTCTGACACTGTTTGCACTGTTTCCCCATCTATTTCCCATGAAGTGATGGGACAAGATGCTATGATCTTACTTTTCTGAATGTTGAGCTTTAAGCAAATTTTTTCACTCTCCTCTTTCACTTTCATCAAGAGGCTTTTTAGTTCTTCTTCACTTTCTGCCAAAAGAGTCGTGTCATCTGCATATCTGACATTACTGATATTTCTCCCAGCAATCTTGATTCCAGCTTGTGCTTCTTCCAGCCCAGCATTTCTCATGATGTACTCTGCATAAAAGTTAAATAAGCAGGATGACAATATACAGCCTTGATGTACTCCTTTTCCTATTTGGAACCACTCTGTTGTTCCATGTCCAGATCTAACTGTTCCTTCCTGACCTGCATATAGGTTTCTCAACAGGCAAATCAGGTCGTCTGGTATTCCCATCACTTGAAGAATTTTCCACAGTTTATTGTGATCCACACAGTCAAAGGCTTTGGCATAGTCAATAAAGCAGAAATAGATGTTTTTCTGGAACTCTCTTTCTTTTTCCATGATCCAGCAGATGTTGGCAATTTGATCTCTGGTTCCTCTGCCTTTTCTAAAACCAGCCTGAACATCTGGAAGTTCACGGTTCATGTATTGCTGAAGTCTGGCTTGGAGAATTTTGAGCATTACTTTACTAGTGTGCGAGATGAGTGCAATTGTGTGGTAGTTTGAGCATTCTTTGGCATTGCCTTTGTTTGGGATTGGAATGAAAACTGACCTTTTCCAGTCCTGTGGCCACTGCTGAGTTTTCCAAATTTGCTGGCATATTCTGTGCAGCACTTTCACAGCATCATCTTTCAGGATTTGAAACAGCTCAACTGGAATTCCATCACCTCCACTAGCTTTGTTCATAGTGATGCTTTCTAAGGCCCACCTGACTTTACATTCCAGGATATCTGGCTCTAGGTGAGTGATCACACCTTCGTGATTATCTTGGTTATGAAGCTCTTTTTTGTACAGTTCTTCCGTGTATTCTTGCCACCTCTTATTATTTTCTACTGTGAGGTCCATAACATTTCTGTCCTTTATAGAGCCCATCTTTGCATGAAATGTTCCCTTGGTATCTCTAATTTTCTTGAAGAGATCTCTAGTCTTTCCCATTCTGTTGTCTTTCTCTATTTCTTTGCATTGATCGCTGAAGAAGGCTTTCTTATCTCCTCTTGCTATTCTTTGGAACTCTGCATTCAGATGCTTATATCTTTCCTTTTCTCCTTTGCTTTTTGCTTCTCTTCTTTTCACAGCTATTTGGAAGGCCTCCCCAGACAGCCATTTTGCTTTTTTGCATTTCTTTTCCATGAGGATGGTCTTGATCCCTCTCTCCTGTACAATGTCACAAACCTCATTCCATAGTTCATCAGGCACTCTAGATCTAGGCCCTTAAATCTATTTCTTACTTCCACTGTATAATCATAAGGGATTTGACTTGGGTCATATCTGAATGGTCTAGTGGTTTTCCCTACTTACTTCAATTTAAGTCTGAATTTGGCGATAAGGAGTTCATGATCTGAGCCACAGTCAGCTCCCGGTCTTGTTTTTGCTGACTGTATAGAGCTTCTCCATCTGTGGCTTCAAAGAATATAATCAGTCTGAGTTCAGTGTTGACCATCTGGTGATATCCATGTGTAGAGTCTTCTCTTGTGTTGTTGGAAGAGGGTGTTTGCTATGACCAGTGCATTTTCTTGGCAAAACTCTATTAGCCTTTGCCCTGTTTCATTCCATATTCCAAGGCCAAATTTGCCTGTTACTCCAGGTGTTTCTTGACTTCCTACTTTTGCATTCTAGTCCCCTATAATGAAAAGGACATCTTTTTTGAGTGTTAGTTCTAAAGGTCTTGTAGGTCTTCATAGAACCGTTCAACTTCAGCTTCTTCAGCGTTACTGGTTGGGGCATAGACTTGGATTACTGTGATATTGAATGGTTTGCCTTGGAAATGAACAGAGATCATTCTGTTGTTTTTGAGACTGCATCCAAGTACTGCATTTTGGACTCTTTTGTTGACCATGATGGATACTCCATTTCTTCTAAGGGATTCCTGCCCACAGTAGTAGATATAATGGTCATCTGAGTTAAATTCACCCATTCCAGTCCATTTTAATTTGCTGATTCCTAGAATATTGACATTCACTCTTGGCATCTCCTGTTTGACCACTTCCAATTTGCCTTGATTCATGGACCTGACATTCCAGGTTCTTATGCAATATTGCTCTTTACAGCATTAGACCTTGCTTCTATCATCAGTCACATCCACAACTGGTATTGTTTTTGCTTTGGCTCCATCCCTTCATTCTTTCTGGAGTTATTTCTCCACTGATCTCCAGTAGCATATTGGGCACCTACTGACCTGGGGAGTTCCCCTTTCAGTATCCTATCACTTTGCCTTTTCATACTGTTCATAGGGTTCTCAAGGCAAGAATATTGAAGTGGTTTGCCATTCCCTTCTCCAGTGCACCACGTTCTGTCAGACCTCTCCACCATGACCCGGCATGGCTTAGTTTCATTGAGTTAGACAAGGCTGTGGTTCATGTGATTCGATTGACTAGTTTTCTGTGATTATGGTTTTAGTGTGTCTGCCCTCTGATGCCCTCTCGCAACACATACCTTTTACTTGGGTTTCTCTTACCTGGGGTGTGGGGTATCTCTTCTTGGCTGCTCCAGCAAAGTGCAGCCGCTGCTCCTTACCTTGGATGAGTTAGTATGGCTATTATTCTCATTTCTCTTGAGTAACTACTAGTGGCATTACTGAGTCATACAGCAAGTGTACTCTTTAGTTCACAACAAACTGCAAACTGTCTTCCAGAATAGCTATGCATTTGGCCAGTTTCTGCTTATCTCCTCAGTTGCTTGAAAGCCCCAGTTTCTCATCTTCTCAGGTACTCCATCTTTCTAATTTTAGCCATTTTCTAAATGTGCTGTAGTAGTATCCAATATGTTTTATATTTGCATTTCTATAATTAATAATGATGATGAACCACCTGTCATAGGCTTACCAGCAGCTCATATATGTCTTGGTGAAGTATTGTTCATTTTTAGATAAAAAATGTTGGCAATTTCCTTTATTAGGTTATTATCTTATTAACTGAGCTGCAATTAACTTCTATGTATTTTGGATTCAAGCTCTTTACCAGATAGGTATTTTGCAAATATTTTCTTCAATCTGTGTCTTGTATTTCATTAACAGTGTCATACAAAGAGATCTTTTAAATTTTTATGAACTTCAGCATATATACATATTTCTTCCCTTTAAAGTCTGTACTTTTTGCAAACTAAGAAATCTTTGCCCAAACCAAGGTCACAAAACTTTTTCTAAGTTTTCTTCTAAAGTTTTTATAGTTTTACTTCTTACATTAGTGTCTATGATCTATTTTGAGGTTTTTTGTTTGTTTTTTTTTTCACTGTATAACTTGCCAGTAGGATATGGCAACACACTCCAGTATTCTTGCCTGGAAAATTCTTGGGGCAGAGGAGCCTGGCGGGCTGTAATCCATGAGGTC
Source organism: Redunca redunca (assembly GCA_006410935.1). NCBI lineage: Eukaryota > Metazoa > Chordata > Mammalia > Artiodactyla > Bovidae > Redunca > Redunca redunca. Next base: position 4,194,561 of record SJYQ01000801.1, on the reverse strand, counting down.
AAAAAGAGTTGGACATGACTGAGTAACTAAGCATGCATACAATCATAACTTGAAGTAACAGTTGAGGTCTATTTGTTTGCATATGAACCTTCAAATGTTTTAGCACTATTTGTTGAAAAGATGATCTTTCTTGTATTGTGCCATTTACATATTTGTTGAAAATTAATTGACCACACAGATGAGATTTTCATTTTAGAATCTGTATTCTGATCTATTGAGTTATACCTTCCCATAATACAGCATGATCAGGATTACTGTAGCTTTGTAATAAAATTTGAAATCAGGTAGTGTGAATCTTACCACCATGTCCTTCATTTGCTAATTATACATTAAAATTGCAACTTGGTTTCTCTGTACAATAACTCAAATAGCTGGGACTTTTAAAACATCAATTTCAGGTTGATGGTTAAGAGTCTGCAGTAACTGGAATTCTCACAACTTGTTGGTAGCATTTTCAATGTGTTCAAATTTTGGGAAATTTTATGGAAGTAACTCCTAAGGATAAACATGCAAATGTCCTAGGTGCCTAGCGATTCCACTTCTATATAACAGGGATAACCTTTGATTTGATATAAAAGAAAACTTCAAAACCTGTAGATCATAAATGATGATAAATATTCTTACTTATATACTTAAAACAGGATACTATAAATGCAAGTTACAATACAAATAAATGAACTAGATCTAGACACAACTCAGATGAATCAAATAGACATAATGCTGAATGAAAAAAAAAAACTCAAAAGGTAATATATAAGGTACAAAAACTTGGATTTGGTCTGAGTGCTGTGTGTGGGCTTTACTTTGCTGACCTAGGTCTCAACTGGGGGCTTTTGGGTCCCTTCTCTGTTTTGTTTATCATGTTGTAGTTTCATAGTATAGCATCCTAGAAAATGCTTGATTTGCGTGTTTTTCTCTCTCCAGGGAGCTCACAGAAACCAAAGAGAAAAAATATCCATCCATTATTCATGTTGTCACTTCTGTTTGATGGTTTTTCTGTCAAGAAGCTGCCTGTGCACTATTGACTGGTCACTCAATCATTAAACCAGTCTCCTTTGCTATAGTGTATTTAATACTGAATCCAGAAATAGCAAGGAAAAATGTGTTTCAGTATATCTTCCCTAGAAAACAGATTTTAAATTTGGAGCAAAGTGTCCACAAATGCCCTGATATTGTTTGCCTATTTTATGCATGAAAGTGCATTTTTTATGGAGGGCCAGATTCATCATTTTCATCAGATGATAAAGAGTTATATGGCTCAAGGGAGACACTTTATGCAAAGATGGGAACGAAGGGAACATTTCATGCAAATATTAAGGATAATTTTTCAATATCTTCCCAATATTTTTTCAATATTTCATATTATTTTTTTCAACATTTAATGCAAATACCAAGGAAATAGTTCATGCAAGTTCAGTTCAGTTCAGTCGCTCAGTTGTGTCCGATTCTTTGCGACCCCATGAATTGCAGCACACCAGGCCTCCCTGTCCATCACCAGCTCCCAGAGTTCACTCAAACTCATGTCCATCGAGTTAGTGATACCAGTCATCTCATCTTCTGCCTTCCCCTTTTCCTCCTGAATTAGAATACAGTTGCCTTAGGCAGAACCATTAGGCATGTCTATTCTTTGTTTAAACCATTGCACTTTATCACTGATGGTATTTGTTTTGCATACTGAAAGGCAACCATGACCTCTGTCTGTCAGGTTTAAATCATTTTTATTGAAACACTAAGTACAACTTGATATACGGTCCCTCTGGTTTCTAGGACTATCTTCTTATCCTCAGCAAAGTTTCCCATGTATCTTCTTGAAGTAAGATATGTGGCTTCTTTTTTTACCATTGCCAGTCAGCAGTGTTTGCTCTTTGTAACATTTCTTTCTTTGATATTTTTTCAGGGACCCATATCTGAAAAGCTAAGAACAAGCCACAACATCCTGCTTATTCTTAGCACAGATTATTTCTTAGAGAACATATTTCAAATGGAGAACTTTCCTCTAAATGTAATTGTTATTATAAATATAACTATAAAGGAGCTAAACTTCTTAATGTAGCTTCAAAATGGCTTGTTCAGAATGAGAAAGTCAGTATCATGATTAAAGATAATAATCTAAACTAAAGCTGTTTTCCTTAATGTAGCTTACCAAAATTACTAACATTCCCCTATCTTTTCTTCCACCTAATACAGTAGGCAAGAAAAGTTGCTTTTGAAAGAAATGTTTTCAATTACTTTCTTCTACTGTATTTATTCAGCTGTCTCTCATCTATTTCTACATAAGTATATTCACAGCACAATTCAGTTCAGTTGAGTTCAGTTGCTCAGTTGTGTCTGATTCTGCAACCCCATGGACCCCAGCAAGCCAGGCTTCTTTAATTTACTTTTCCTCATTTAAAAGCATGTTTTAAATTTCTCTCCTCTAAATCACTTAGATCTGTATCACACTGTGTGTCATCCCATTGTATATTTTTTCCTAACTTTATTAAGGAACTAACCCAAGGTCACATAGTAAAGGGGATAGATTATGCTGTTAAGCAATAAGGCACCATGTTTCTAAAGATATTTTTGTTTTTGATTCTGGATTTTGGGAGAATTCTTGGAATCAGCCTATTTCATTATTTGTATTATATCAGCAAACTTTTTGCTATTCAACAATTCTATTGAGTTGTTTTTTTTTTTTTTTTTCTTTTCAGGTGTAATAGTTTCTTAATTGAAGTTGTTACTGCCTATATTTTAAATCTCCTTTGATAGCTGTTATATGTTTCTTTTTAAAATTATAATTTTTAAATCAAATTTGCTGGTGTACAGACATTATTCTCATTTAACTTATCTGATGTTTTACTAGTTGTGTTCATGTTTTTATAGGAAACATAAACTCATATGGTTTACATATGCATATCTTATGTTTATTTAGATATCTGAGAACTGATTTCCATTTTATATATAAATAAAAACTGAATGTGGAAAAGAATAGAATTTACAAGTTAAAACTTGACACTTTCATGGCCTTCATGTATTTGAATTTGTGGAACCAAAGTAGAGGCCAGGTTGAATTATCTTATTTTTGTGTTTACTTACTGGGGCTTTATATAATTTGTTGTTGATTAAATTTAAATTTGAAGTAGACTTTATGGAAGTTGGATCGTTCTCAGTTTTGTTTGTTTGTTTGTTATATTTTATTTTCTTTTGAATAGCATTGTTCAATAATTGCTGGGAGCCAGTGTGAGGAACTTGGCCGTGGCAAAGGTCATGAAGAAAGAGGCTTCGGCATATGCAAAGGTGGGATCGAACCTCAGGAAACCCCCTGTTCCCGAGCATCTACCCCCAAAACCAGAGTCTGCCTACTTTACTGCTTTATGCTCTCACCTACACCTCTGACTTTATGGAGGGCTGGCCCCACCTCTCTCAGAGAAGGAGTTAACCTACAGCTCCAGTTAATAAAAATTCTTGGGCGTGACAAGGGTGTCTCAGGTCAAACCTCTCTGCTGGCAGACTAGCTTGTGTGACAGGATTATCCACACTCTTGCTACTACCTACATGATTGTTTACAACCTCTCAACCATAAACAGCACAGAGAGTTTGGAGTATTTTGAAAGTCTTAGTTAGCATTGGGTTTTTCTAATGATAAAAATCATGTTGGCGAAGGGTTTTTCATTTGTTGGGCCAATATTTGCTGCTAAATCTCCATATTCCCTGCCCTTATAATGAATATGACTAGCATATAGAAGAAATAAGTATTAACCTTTAAGATTAATCATGTTAAACCTTAGGCTAAGTAAATTCCTTTCTTAACTGTAACCCACTACACCCTTACCTTATAGGAATGCAACTTTATCTGGTACTTTTGGAGGGTGGAGCCTGGTTTAAGAAAAATCACCCCTGGAAAATAAGTTTTTTGGTTGACTGACCATTATCAGAAAGAAAGGATCATAAAATGTTAGTAGGCCCCCTGTCCATAAGATGACGTAAAACCCCTAAGACCTTTTTGTATACATTTATATGAAGCACCTGATTTTGATAAAGGTCAGGACTGCTGACCCCCGTGTGACTTTAAAATTTCCATTTGTCTCTATGTGTAACAAAAGATATATAAGCAAACCTGAAAATAAAGAAAACGGTTCAGTTTCTGGAAAGACTGATTCCCGCATGTGGTTCTTTCTTGTTCTCCGTTTTTCTGGCTGAATTCCCATCTGGAGTGTGGGGGCTTGCCAAGCCTGCTAATTTTGCCCTGGCTTTTAAGATTCACGTGAGAGGGAGCCCAGGGAGGGGCACCCTCCGCTATTCAAGTGGGCACCAGTGGCCTACATAGGTGGTGCAAGCTTCTTGTCTTGAAGCTTTATTGGTATCTCAGGTAAAGCAAGTTATTCAGCCTCTTTCTCCACTAGTATTTTCCTACTACACTGTTTCTTTCTAATCTCCCTCCGTATCTTTAATTAAGCAATTAATTCCTAGGATGCCAATTCCATCCCCACTTCAAATTACCCTGGATCCACCGGGGCTGGACCCTGGCAAATAACGTTTTTATTCACTTTGTTTTGTCCTCTTATTAAGGAATACCAGTTATCCACGCTCTGGATTTTTTTTTTTTTTCTTTCTTGCTATCCTTAAAAATATTGACTTCCCTCCCATCCTTTTTTGATGTACTTATACTTGGTTTGTTTTATTGGTTGATTTAAACATGATGTCCTTACTTCTTTGAGATTTTCTTTTTGTCATTTATATTTTTGTAGATCCCAAGATTTACAAATGCTAGTTTTTTTTTNTTTTTTTTTTTGCAAAATATAGTCTATTCTTTACTGTTTAAAATCATGTTTTAACATCTCTTCTAGGTTGCTTTTATTTTTCAGTCTGAATCAATTAAATTCTTAAAACAATAAGTATGTTGAAGTATGTTATGTTTCAGATTTCTTCTGTTTCCTTTACTGTTCACCAAATATAAGTTAATCTCCTTTTTTATGCTGGAGAATTCTGTTTATGATAGCTATACTAGGTGCTACTTAGTTGGATTTCTTTTTATTTTTACTTTTTTAAGCCTTGTAAATTCTCCCATAAGAAAATGAGCTATAGATTTCCATTGTTATTTAGGTTTCAAGTTAGCCATCTTTTGAAAACTCCCACTTCCCTTGCTCACACACTGAGCATCTCAATCTACCAGGTAAATTCAGACTTCTCTATTTCAAATGATCAGAAAATAAGTTTAGTTATCATATGTGGTACTGCTTGCCAGATCACTTTATCTTCATGAACATAGCCTCTTGTCTAAAGACCTTGAAGCTGGGAAAAATTGAAGGTAAAAGTAGAAGAAGGCAACAGAGGATCAGATGGTTGGATAGCATCACTAAATCAGTGGACATGGACTTGAGCAAACTCCAGGAGATAGTGGAGGACAAGGAAGCCTGGCATACTGCAGTTCATGCGGTCTCAAATAATTGGACATGGCTTAGCAACTGAACAACAACAGCCTCTTGTCTAATAATAATTGACATATTAAACATTTTTAATTCTTAACTTATAAAATGTTATAAAATTTACAGTGATAAAATAGTTAAGTACATATATCTCATAGACAGTACAATTAAGTGGCTATTGGAAGTAATAAGATCTGCTAATGGTATCACTATATATTAGACATCTATTATGAAAGCATACAGGACTTCCCTAGTAGTTCAGTCCATGCTTCCACTGCAGGGGGCATAGATTCTATTTCTGATTGAGAACTAAGATCCCTCATGCTGTGTGACATGGCCAAAAATTAAAAATATATATATATATATACAAATATAAGTAAAAGGAATAAAATTAAATGATCTATATTAAAAATCCTAGAAATACATTATCAACTATTGTGTCCATCAGAGAAAGTGAAACAAAATTTTTTGTACAGTATATTTTTCAGATTTTTTGCAACAATAATCTCTCATGCTTAAACCAATCAGTTGAATTTTACACATGAAGTATCACCTATTTTCAGGATTACATTATGCACAAAATGACAAAAACTAGAACCATTAGTAGGTTCTGATAAAGACATTTACTATCTTTTTTTCTTTGTTGAAACATCAGTGTCAGTGCCTACTGACAGTTTTACACATCTTTTTGTCCACTTACCTGGCCTGTATTCCATGTATCCATAGGGCTGCAGCCGATTTCCCTTCCTTTAATTTTTTCTTTGCCAGCTTTGAGAACTTCAAGCATATGTAATAAAAGTTGGAGAAAGACTTTTTTTCTGCTGCATATTCTTGCCTCCTTTGTCATAGATAGCTGGCCATAAGTGCATGGGTTTATTACTGGGCTTTCTCTCCTGTTCCACTGATCTATATTTCTGGTTTTGTGCCAGTACCATACTGTTTTGATTACCATAGTTTTTTAGGATTTTCTGAAGTCAGGGAGCCTGAGTACTCCAGCTCACTTTTCTTTCATAAGATTGCTTTGGCTATTCATGGTCTTTTGCATTTCCATACAGATTTTAAAATGTTTTGTTCTAATTCTGTGGAAAATGCCACTGGTAATTTGATAGGGATTACATTGAATCTGTAGATTGTTTTGGATAACATAGTCATTTTTCAGAGTATTGATTCTTCCATTCTAAGAACATGGCATATCTCTCCTCTGATTATGTCATCTTTGATTTGTTTCATCAGTATCTTTTATTTCCTCTGAGTACAGGTCTTTTGCCTCCTTGTGTAGGTTTATTCCTAGGTATCCTAGGTATTATTTTCATTGCAGTGATGAGTAGGATTGTTTCCTTAATTTCTCTTTCTGACTTTTTTTGTTAGTGTATAGCTATGCAAGAGATTTTTGTGTATTAATTGTGTATCCTGCAACTTTACCAAAAGATCTAAATAGAAATTTTCCCAAAGAAGATGTATAGATGGCCAAAAAAGCACATGAAAAGATGCTCAACATCACTAATTGTTAGAGAAATGCAAATCAAAACTACAATGAGGTAATGAGGTATCACCTCACATTGGTCAGAATGGTGAGCATCAAAAAAACCTACAAACAATAAATGCTAGAGGGTATAGAGAAAAAGGAACCCTCTTACACTACTGGTGTAAAAATAATCTGTAATGACTTTCACATCCATTTAGGGGCTTACCTTGTAGCTCAGCTGGTGAGGAATCCACCTACAAAGCTGGAGACCCCGGTTCAATTCATGGGTTGGGAAGATCCCCTGCAGAAGGGATAGGCTACCCACTCCAGTTTTCTTGGGCTTCTTTGGTGGCTCAGTTGGTAAAGAATCTGCCTGCAATGAGGGAGACTTGGGTTTGATCCCTGGGTTGGGAAGATCCCCTGGAGAAGGGAATGGTTACCCACTCCAGTATTCTGGCCTGGAGAAGTGGGTCACAAAGAGTTGGACATGACTGAATGATTTTCACTTTCACTTTCCACAGCCACTGTGGAGAACAGTATGGAGGTTCTTTAAAATTTAAAAACGGGCACTCCTGGGCATATACACGGAGAAAAACCATAATTTCAAAATTTCAAAAGATACATGTATCCCAATATTCATTGCATCACTATTTACAGTAGCCAGGACATGGGACCAATCTAAATATCTATCAACAATGGAAGGGATAGAGAAGATGTGGTACATATATACAATGGAATATTACTTAGCCATAAAAAGAACAAAATAATACCGTTAACAGCAACACAGATGGACCTAGAGACTGTTATACTGACTGAGGTAAGTCAGACACAAATATGATATATCTTATATGTGGGATCTTTTTTTTTTTAAGGGTAAAAATGAACTTATTTACAAAACAGAGATTCACAGAGGTAGAAAACAAACTTATGGTCACCAGGGAGGAAGGTGGCAGGAATAAATTTAGAGATTAGGACTGATATACACATACTACTTTATATAAAATATTAATAGATAACTGAGAAGAACCTGCTGTATAGCATGTGGAGCTCTACCCAATACTCTTGTAATAACCTACATGAGAAAAGAATCCAAGAGTGGATATAGGCAATATATATCGATTATCCATTGTCGAGTATAATGATTCACTTTGTTGTACACCTGAAACTAACACAACGTTGTAAATCAACTATACTCCAATAAAAATTAAAAAAAAACAAAAGCCTGAAAAAGTATAACATGGAATAAAAACTTCTTAAGATTAAGGGAAAAAATATGGATAGTGAAAATTATGTTCCTTTGCAGCTATTGGTTTTCAAGAGGAAATTGAAATGTGAGAATAAGTAATGACGTCTTTATTGTGGTGGAAATGTGTTCCCTGAAATGGAATTAACTGGATTCTACCTTTCTAAATGGAATGCTTTTGAAATGAAGTCACTATAATTGGGAACATCACTTCCCAAATCTAACGTACCACTTTCTCTTCTTTCTAATTTTATTATTCCATACTAAATAGCTGAGTTCTCCTATTAGCTGAGTTATCCTACATTAAAAAAGAGAAAGAAAAAATTAGTCGCACATCTTTTAAAGGTACCAGGAAGTGTGGTTAGATAGTATGCAGACACTGCCACTTGGTTATGATCATCCAGGGAGCAGTTACCACTGGTCAGATCAAGAGCTTATTTATCCTCCATAAAGGGAAAATGACTTTTATTCCAGTAGTAAGCATAGTTTGTTTTATTTTTAAGATTTTTTCCCTTGATAATTGAATTCAGTCTGATCTTGCTGTCAATTTTTATCTGGTGCTCCACCATAATTCGGCTGATCCAAACTTTCATTCTGTTGCTTGAGGCAGACCCTGATGCGCCATAACCAGGTAAATAGATTCAAAGTCTCAAGTCAGAGAAATGCTTCTTATCAGAACTATTTATCCATGGGAGGTACTCACCCTTTCATATTTTACAGCTGTGGACTTGTCCCAATGGAACACATGCACTAAAATTTCCTGTTAAAGATTAAATGCTAATCTCCCAAGAGGACAACATCTATTCAGCTATTTACAACAAGGCTATAAGTCAACACCAAGCAGCTGTTCACTTTATTTCTTCATACAAGGATTCTTGGCTTCATAGTCTAATGAATCAACCAGAGGTTGATTTAGCCTTGCAATCATGCCAAGTAATGCAGTTTATTTGTGAGTTAATAATTTAAGAGGAACCTTCCCATTTTCTCATTATATAGTAGTAAATCAATCATAAAACAAAATCATGACAGACATGACTCACCATATTAGAAAATAACCTTAGGAAAAATTATCATTACTTTTGTTTTTAAAGCAGTACAAATCATGTTATAAACCATTTCTGGGTTAAAGCAAAAAGAAACAAGCCATGCCTTTTTCAGCATGTTTTAAAAGGTGAATTAAAACAAGGAAGCAGAGTTGTTCAAGAGATGGTGTATTTAGAGGAACCGTCACAAGCATAATGAAGCAAAAGAAAACTGAAAATGGCACTGGCTGAAAGTGAAGAGGAACTAAAAAGCCTGTTGATAAAGTGAAAGAGGAGAGTGAAAAAGTTGGCTTAAAGCTCAACATTCAGAAAATGAAGATCATGGCATCTGGTCCCATCACTCCATGGGAAATAGATGGGGAAACAGTGGAAACAGTGGCAGACTTTATTTTTGGGGGCTCCAAAATCGCTGTAGATGGTGACTGCAGCCATGAAATTAAAAGACGCTTACTCCTTGGAAGGAAAGTTCTGACCAACCTAGATAGTATATTCAAAAGCAGAGACATTACTTTGCCGACTAAGGTCCGCCTAGTCAAGGCTATAGTTTTTCCACTGGTCATGTATGGATGTGAGAGTTGGACTGTGAAGAAGGCTGAGCGCTGAAGAATCGATGCATTTGAACTATGATGTTGGAGAAGACTCTTGAGAGTCCCTTGGACTGCAAGGAGATCTAACCAGTCCATTCTGAAGGATTTCTTTGGAAGGAATGATGCTAAAGCTGAAGCTCCAGTACTTTGGCCACCTCATGCAAAGAGTTGACTCATTGGAAAAGACTTTTATGCTGGGAGGGATTGGGGGCAGGAGGAGAAGGGGACAACAGAGAATGAGATGGCTGGATGGCATCACTGACTCGATGGACGTGACTCTGAATGAACTCTGAGAATTGGTGATGGACAGGGTGGCCTGGCGTGCAGCAATTCATGGGGTCGCAAAGAGTCGGACACGACTGAGCGACTGAACTGAACTGATGAATATGACAGATAAATCACTTTGAATGAACTTGTTAGGGATAATTCTCAGAACATGGAGTATCAGGTGACCACGTGGCCGTAACTGCTCCTTATGAGCCAGCTGGTATCAGACCCACCAAATCAGAAGTCTTGAAGGTTGTGCTGTGCACAGTCGTGTACAACTCTTTCCTGGATTGGGTTGCCATCTTCTACTCCCGGGGATCTTCCCAATCCAGGGATCAAAACTGTGTCTCTTGCATCTCCTGATTTGCAGGCAGATTCTTTACCACTGCTCCACCTGGGAAGCCTAAGGTTAGATGGACCTAATAGCAATCGATTATAAGATGTCTCATACATCTGGGAACAGAAACAGGCACAGCAAGAAGGTAAATGCAAGCTGCGTGTACAGATGGCCAAGTTTCCCAAATCATCCACCAGCGTTTTATCACGGGCCTCCTCCTCAGCTCACACCTGTGGCCACAAGAATGCCATATGGATAGCTGTAAAAAAGAGGTCAAGTCCAAGTGTGGTTCAACTTTTGCTCCAGTTGACCTGTGAGAACGTGTTGGTGCACACTAATATTGTTTAATGGCTATGCTAAGGCACCCTTCAGCTTCCCTGATGGCTCAGTGGAAAAGAACCTTCCTGCCAATGTGAAAGATGCAGGTGCAATCCCTGGGCCTGGAAGATCCCCTAGAGAAGGAAAAGGCAGCCCACTCCAGTATTTTCTCCCTGGAAAACCCCATGGACAGAGGAGTCTGGAAAACTACAGTCCATGGGGTTGCAAAGAGTCAGACATGACTGAGCAGCTAAATAAAAGGCACCTTTTAAGGATGGCCCAAAAGAGACTGGTGAATAAATGTCCTGATGGAAAGAATTTTAAATTTTATACCTGGTTAGCCACTTTGTATAGACAGAAAAGTAACCTGTCATTAGACTATTAGACTATATAATATCAGGAAAAATATCTACTTTCTTAAAGGCTTTGACTATGTGGATCACAACAAACTATGAGAAATTCTTAAAAAGATGAGAATACTGGACCAAAGAAGTGATGCTTTCAAACTGTGGTGCTAGAGAAGACATCTTAAGAGTCCCTTGGACTGTAAAAAGATTAAACCTGTCAATGTAAAGGAAATCAACCCTGAATATTCACTGGAAAGATGGATACTAAAGCTGAAATTCCAAAACTTTGGCCACCTCATTCAAGCAGCTGATTCACTAGAAAATACCCTGATGCTGGGAAAGATCGAAGACAAAAGGAGAGGGGGGCAGAAGAGGATGAAATGGTTAGATAGCATCACTGACTCAATGGAGATGATTTGAGCAAACTCAGGGAGAGAGTGGAGGCTCTAAAGAGTCTGGCATGCCACAGTCCGTGGGATCACAAAGAATCGGGCACAACTTAGTGACTGGACCATAACTTAGTGACTGGACAACAAATATCATTGGCACTGATGCTCTGGTCTCAGTTCTGTCCCCCAAAATGCATTTGTTGAAATTCCAACTTCGGGTACCTCAAAATGTAATAAAGTCAAGTCTATAAAAGTGTCACTGAGTTAAAACGAAGCCTTCAGAGTGAGATCCTAATCTGGTGTGACTTCCATCCTTGTAGGAAGAGATGTCGGGGATGGGCACACAGAGCAAAGGTGATGAGAAGTCACAGGAAGAAGGCAGTCATCTCAAGCCAAGGAGAGACACCTCAGGGTAAATGCAGCTACCGACACCTTGATCTCAGATTATGAGAACAGGGAGAAAATAAGATTCCATTGTTTAAGCCACCCAGTCTGTCATATTACAGCAGCCCTAATAAGGTAATACAAAGGCCAACTTCTTTGGCTAGTTAGAAGGAAGTCTGCAAGAAGGAATGGAAGGTTAGAGACATGGAGAACTGAGAATAAGGTGTGTTCAAGGATGGAGAGGCATGGTTATACCTTTGAAAACCTTCTTACTGCAGGTTAACACCTACCAAAAAGCATTCATTAGAGAAAGAGTACTGAACAGTAAGGGATCCAGAATAACTTGGACACTTGATGCCAACCGAACACTTTCATGGCCACTCCAGTATTGGCACAACAGTTGCTACCCTGGCAAGGATGGAGGCTATGGAGCTATCGCTTCCTTATATCACTCAGTCTCACTACAACAGAAATCAACCCTCAGCCCCTGATATAGCACCATTTACTGAAGAAATGAGCAAGCTACCTGGTGACAAGCTAATTACACTGGACTCCCTTTATCATGAAAAGGGAAGCATTTTATCATCACAAAGACAGATCCATATTCTAGTTGGAATTTCTTGTTCTGCTTGCTATGTTCTAGGATAGCAATTGTATATAAGTAATACAGTACATTTGATCTACTGATAGTCCATCAGATGGCGTGACAAACACAAGATCAAAGGACATGTGGCAATAGTGAGCACTCAGCTATAAAATCCACCAGGCGTATCATGCCACCCTGAAGCTCCAAGCTTGATAGAGTAATGGAATGGTCTGTTTAAAGATATAGTTGAATATGTCATCGTAAAGATAATTCCCTGTGATTATGAGGAATAATTCTTCTAGATGCTATAACCCAGTTGCTGTTATATTGTGAGATGTCTCCAGTTGGTAGATTACAGTAGTTTGAAAATCATAAAGTGAAATTAGTGGTGGCTTTGCTTACCTTGACTCTTAGTGATATACTTAGAAAACATGTGCTTTCCATCTCTGTTACCCTTGGCTCCTTGAAGTTAATGGTCTTGTGCCCCAGAGGAGGTATACTTCCACCAGGTAACACAGCAATATTCCCATTATACTCTAGATATGGTAACCAACCCCATCACATTGTACTTCTCATATTTAGAGTCTCTCAGGCAAGGAAAAGAGTCAATCCTGGCAGGGGTAAATTGACTCTGATCATCAGGAGGTGATAAGACTTTTGTTATATAATGGAGACAGTAGGGAAGAATAATTTGGAAAGCTAGGCCATCCACCTTATTGTCAACTGTGAATAGAAAAATACAGTATACCTCTGCAGTCTCCACCAAGAAGGATGAAAGTGAAAGTGAAAGTCGCTCAGTCCTGTCTGACTCTTTGTGACCCCATGGACAGTACAGTCCATGGAATTCTCCAGGCCAGAATACTGGAGTGGGTAGCCTTTCCCTTCGCCAGGAGATCTTGCTGACCCAGGGATCGAACCCAGGTCTCCCATATTGCAGGCGAATTTTTTGCCAGCTGAGCCACAAGGGAAGCACAGGAAAGATGAAGTTCTTGTCTATGTTAACTAGGTGCTAGTTCATTATATAGAGAATCTAGAATGGATGGGAGGGGAGATGGTGATGATATATAATTATGCCATCAAGAGGGGCTGCAGAGTCAGGGCTTGTAGTTCCTCAACCAATCTCCCGCTAATAACATCATCCCAGGAAACAAGACACAGTAGAATTTGAAGAAGCAATTTCCACAGCATTACAGGAATCAAATATATCTATGTGGCTTGAAAGATTGGATGCTGTAGATGTCACAGTGAACATCCCAGGTACCCCCTTCAGCACAGAAGCACTCGTTATCCTGGCTGCTGGGAGCTTTGGTGGTTTACAGCTCTTAGCTGAATCTCTTTCTGGAACTGTCCTTTAGCTGTAAAATGCTGCTTCACCCAAGATCATTCTTCCTTTCTAAGGGCAACTTGTATCAATATACCATATATAGTCAACCAGTCCAGTTCATTTGCTCAGTCGTGTCTGATTCTGTGACGCTATGGGCGACAGCATGCCAGGCCTCCCTGTCCAACATCAACTGCCAAAATTTACTCATACTCATGTCCATCAAGTCGATGATGCCATCCAACCGTCTCATCCTCTGTCGTCCCATTCTCCTCCCGCCTTCAATCTTTTCCAGCATCAGGGTCTTTTCAAATGAGTCAGTTCTTCCCATCAGGTGGCCAAAGTATTGGAGTTTCATCAGCTTCAGCATCAGTCCTTCCAATGAATATTCAGGACTGATTTTCTTTAGGATGGACGGGTTGGATCTCCTTGTAGTCCAAGAGACTCTCAAGAGTCTTCTCTAACACCACAGTTCAAAAGCATCAATTCTTAGGTGCTCAGCTTTCTTTATAGTCCAACTTTCACATACATACATGCCTATTAGAAAAACCAAAGCTTTGACTAGACAGACCTTTGCTGGCAAAGTAATGTCTGTGCTTTTTAATATACTGTCTGGGTTGGTCAAAACTTTTCTTGCAGGGAGCAAGCATCTTTAATTTCATGGTTGCAGTCACCATCTGCAGTTATTTTGGAATCCAAAAATTAAGTCTGTCAGTGTTTCCACTGTTGAGTATTAAAGCCAGGTCCCATATTCACATTAAAAAAAAAAAATCTGAAGTGTCCATATTAATTCTAGAGCTCCTTGGAGGATAGGTTAAGATCTTTGTTGAGAAGGCCTTACATTTCAACTTTCATATTTGTGGCAGGTTTTGATTATATGAGCTGTCTGTAGTTAATCTCCTTTATGTAAATCCCAGACTTTGTTTTCCAGGTTAGCTGATCTAATTTTTTTTTTTTTTTTAATATTAACTATCTTGCTCTGTAATAGTTCAAGATTCAGCATTGCCTATGATACTTTCTTACCCTCAAAGAACTTTTAATCTAGAAAAAGAGAAAGGAAAAAAATGGAATACTTTTTTCTATAAATTGGGCTTCCTTGGTGGCTCAGCTGGTAAAGAATCCGCCTGAAATGCAGGAGACCCTGATTCTATTCCTGGGTCAGGAATATCTACTGGAGAAGGCATAGGCTACCCACTCCAGTATTCTTGGGCTTCCCTGCTGGCTCAGATGGTAAAGGATCTGCCTGCAATGTGGGAGACCTGGGTTTGATCCCTGGGTTGGGAAGATCCCCTGGAGAAGGGAAAAGCTGCCCACTCCAGTATTCTGGCCTGGAGTATGCCATGGACTGTATAATCCATGGGGTCACAAAGAGTCTGAGACGACTGAATACCTTTCACTTTCTTTTCATTTCTACAAATTAAAAAAATATATATGCACTTAATGAATTATCAAAAAGAAAGATTTTCATTATAATTGTGCTTTCATTTGATATGTTTACTTTAAAGATCACACAAACTGATTACTGTATGTTTCAAGGCTATTAACTATCAAATCATTTTTCAGTCTATAAATTAAGAATTTGATATTTTTCCAAGAAACAAAAGCAAAAAGTATTAAGTAGGCTTAAAACCAAAACGTTCCAGAACACCAAAACAATCAACAAAATGAAAAGAAAAAAGATTTCTTGCAAATCACATATCTGATACAGTGTTACTATCCAAGATATATAAAGAATTCACACAACTGAATAGCAAAATTAAAAAGTGGGCAGAGGGACTGAAGAGATTTTTTTCCAGAGGAGACATAGAAATACCCAACAAGGGTATTAAAACGTGGCTGACATCACCAGCCGTCGGGGAATGCAAGGCAAAACGACAGTGAGCTATCATCTCACACCTGTCAGAATGGCTATCACCCAAAAGACAAGAGATAACAAGTCCTGGCAAAGGTGTGGAGAAAAGGGAGTCCTTGCTCACTGCTGGTGGGAATGTAAATTGGCACAGTCACTATGGAAAGCAGTAGGCAGGTTCCTCAAAAAATTAAAAATAGAACTACCATAGGACCCAGCAACGCCATTTCTGGGTGTTATGTTCAAAGGGATTGAAATTAGGATCTGCACTCACATGTTCATTGCAGCATTATTTACAAAAGCCTAGATATGGGACAATGTGAGTGTCCACAAATAGATATAATACACACACACAGACACACTCACACACACACACACACACACACACAGGAATGCTATTCAATGTGGTGACTACAGCTAATAACTCTGTATTATAAGCTTGAAGGATGATGAGAGAATATACCTTAAATGTATGTTCTCACCTCAAAAAAGAAATGGTAATTATGTGACAGGATGGAGATGTTAGCTAATGTTATAGTGGGAATTGATATATAAATATATACAATCAACACAATGCACGCCTTAACCATATACAGTGTTATCTGTTAATTATATCTCAATGTTGAACAAAGAGGAGAAGAAAAAATATAATTTGGCATTTATAAAGTCAGTGAAGATATTCATTGTATAAGCCCACTAATTATAGTAAAAAATTAAAAATTTGAACTTTAATATCTGAGTTTATTCATGAATAATGAAAAAGAAATTCCATTACAGATGTTTATCTGATAAAATTATGGATGGTTTTTTATTTCCTTCAAAGAATGGTAGATAATTATTATTAAATTTCAAAGCAATAACTAATTCAAAATGAGAGAGATAATCAGAGTGGTCACATTAACTGGGAATCTGGGTAGTTGCCACATATTTTAATTTTCTGTGTTAATTTTGATTTTTTAACTTTTCTAGATGTACATATTATTTAAATATAGGGGCCTTTCATTTTAAAGATGCTAAAGTTATTTATAACTGTGTGCTTTCAGGTAAATATTGATATTGTGGGCAAACATCCCACATAGTAGTCAAATTCTTAACTTGGGGAACTTGAAAAGGAGACTCATAGTCTATCTTAAAAGATTTTGTTAAAGAATATTTTATGATTGTCTGAGAAGTTTAAATCATGAATGATTAATATTTTGGTATTCAATAAATATTCAATTTATTTCAAATACTATTCAATTTATTTTAAGATAAATTGAAATGTATGGGATTGTCAGCCAATATCTAAGAGGAATTTTTGTACTAGGCAATAAGCTGTTTCTCAGTTATCATTTTATTCTGCTTCGTAGGACTGTTGGCAGTGTGGATCACACACTCCTTCCAAACGAGCATCTTCTCTTCTCTCTTCCTACCTCACAGAGTGATGAGTCTTGGCTTCTAGATGGAGCCTCTTCCTATACATTTTTGAAGGATTAAGGTTCAGTCTTCATGAATCTACTAACCTCGTTCCCTAGTTAACCTCTTCCCTTCAAAAGGTAACAAATAACATCTATATTCTAATGCCTCAGGACTTTATATCCAAACCAAAAGCATCTCCTGTATTTATAATGCTATATTTGTCTATATTTTTTTATCACTACTAAAAAGGAAAATTTCCTTTCCGAGTGTGTGTTTGCTTAGTCGCTCTGCTGTGTCAGGCTCTTTGTGATTCATTGGAATGTAGCTCCTCTGTCCATGGGGTTTTCCAGGGAAGAATACTGGAATAGATTGCTATTCCTTTCTCCAGGGGACCTTCCCAACCCAGGGATCAATCTCAGGTCTCCTGCATTGCACGTGGATTCTTTGCCATCTGAGCCACCATTTTTTTTTTAATCACTACTAGAAAAGAGAGTTTCCTTTCTAGTCTTAGTAATTAATTAATCACTATAATTAGTTAATGCAATTATGGATTGCTATGCTATTTTCCTTTCCGCCTTGGTAAGAATTCTTCTTCTACTTTCCTCTAGGGCACATTAGACCTTTCTGGTAAATTGTAAGATCTTTCTAGTCTGCCTTTCCTCTCAGCCACTTCACCCTTTGCCCCAGGAGAGCACAGCTTTCACTTCTTCCAGTCTACAGTTTCTTTTCCATGTTTGAAAGTGATTAACAGGACAGGTGATGCATTGTACCAGAGTCTGAAGTTTCAAGATCATTTTCAGATACAAAATTTTGGATTTAAACATATTTAAATGTTTAATAGTTATATTAATAATTCCCAAAGTCATCTATAGATGCACCACTATCCACCTCAAAATTCCAATGGGGTTATTCACATAAAAAAAAAGAAAAATTCCTAAATTTTGTATAGAAGAACAAAAGATCCAAATAGCCGAAGCAATCATGAGGAAGAAGGCACACTTCCTGATTTCAAATTATACTACAAACTGATGGTAATAAAAACAGTATGGTGCTGGCATAAAAATAGACACTTAGACCATAGAAATAGAACAGAAAGCATAAATTAAACCCCCACACACATATATAGCCAACTGATACTTGACAAGGAAACCAAGACGCCCAATGGGGAAATAACTGTCTCTACAACAAATGGTGTTGAGAAAACTGCATAAAGATACACAGACAATGAAACTGAACCCTTAACTTACCCCAGGTAAGAATTATCTTGAAATAGGTTAAAGAATTAAACATAATACTTGCTACCATGAAACTCCTAGTTGAAAAATATTAGGAAGAAACCACTTTACTTTTCTCCTGGCAATGATATTTTTGGATATGGCACCCAAGCAATGAAAGCAAAAATCAACAAAGGTGATTAATGAAACAGGAAAGCATCTACATGCAAAAAAAAAATTAGCAAACCATATATTGAATAAGGGTTAATGTCCAAAACATATAAAGAGCTATTACAGCTCATTAACAAAGAAATGGAGGAACTCTGTTCAGGAAAAGATACTCAACATCACCAATCATTGGATGAATGCAAATCAAAACCACGAGATATTACCTCACATCTGTTAGGATGGCTATCACAAGACTGCTGCTGCTACTGCTGAGTCGTTTCAGTCGAGTCCGACTCTGTGTGACCCCGTAGAGGGCAGCCCACTAGGCTCCTCTGCCCCTGGGATTCTCCAGGCAAGAGTACTGGAGTGGGGTGCCATTGCCTTCTCCAATGCATGAAAGTGAAAAGTGAAAGTGAAGTTGCTCAGTCTTGTCTGACTCTTTGCAACCCCATGGACTGCAGCCCACCAGGCTCCTCCGTCCATGGGATTTTCCAGGCAAGAGTACTGGAGTGGGGTGCCATTGCCTTCTCTGCACAATAAGACAAGAGACAACAAACATTGGTGAGAATGTGGATAAAATAGAACATTTATTATATGCTATTGGTGGGAGTGCAATTGGTTCAGCCACTTTGGAAAACAATAGGGAGATTCCTCAACAATTAAAAAGATAACTACTACACAATCCAGTAATTGCACATCTGAGTATATGCTTAATGGACATGAAAACAGGTTATCAGAGAGATATATACACTCCCAAGTTTTATTTCAGCATTAATAGTGTCTGAATATATATCGAAGAATGAATCCATAAAGATGACGTAGTGATTATGTAATGTTATTCAACTATGAGAAAAATTCCCTGCTCTTGCCAACAACATGGATGGAATTTGAGCACATTATGCTGAATGAGACAGATCAGATAGAAAAGACGTCTACTGTACAGTATCACTAATCTGTAGGATATGGAAAAGCCAAACTCATACAAACAGAATAAAATTATAGTTACTAGAGGATAGGACAGATGCTGTTTAAGGAAACAGGCTTACAAAGAGGAGTAAATAAACCCCAAAGACCTAATACATAGGGTAGTAAGTATAGACAAAAGTCCTGTGTTATAGTCGTTGAACTTGCCAAGAACTAAACAGAAATAATTATGTAACAGTGTGCTCATTGCTGCTACAGTGGCAATCATATTAAATATGTATGTAATGTTACTTGTCAAGTATATTTCAGCCAAAAAGAAAAGAAATCCCTCTGTCTTTGTAACCTCACTTTGATGCAGTCTTGTTTTTATGTGGTACCTTGCTTAGTGATGCTACAGAGCCTTCTATCTGGGGCGACATTAGAGTCTTATCTCTAAAGTCTTTTCTTATCATATCTGTGATACTGGGACACAGGTGTGTCCATCTCACTATGCCTGCTGATAATTTTTTTTTTCCTTGACCCTGTGTTTTCAATTCTGCTTATTTATCCAAAGTTGCTTTCTTGCTACTTTAAATGTATAATTATATATAATTACTTCTCTTTTTTAATGCCTATATGATATTCTTTTATATTTTGATACCTATGAATTACAAAGTTTATCTCTTTATCATTTCTCAAGACATTTTGCCACAACTATTTCATCCTTTTGTAAAACTGTAAGCTTTTGCAAGAATATTTTTGATTTGTTTTGTTTATATTGCTATCAAATATAGTGGCCTGCCTAAGTTCAGAATTGTAGTTAACTGAGTTGGTTTTTTTTACTATTTTTATATTTGGTATAGGTTGATTTTGATACTGCTTTCTTTGAAAGATGTTGCCTCTCTGTTAATTTTAGCTTGGTTAATACAGAATGAGTTAAGCTAATGTTTATCTCATGATGAAAAATGGATTATTATATAAATAAAAATAAAAGATTTCAGTATCAAATCTATAATTAATTGGCAGACTTACAATGATAGCTATACTCAAGTCCTAAGGCTCAGGCTCTTCAAAGGCAAGTAATTTAACTGTTCCATATTTCACTTTACTGTTCTGTAAAATGGAAATAGCACATTTTTTACCCAGTTATTAAATTATTATAATCACTCTGCACATTTGGTAAATTTTCAGATTCAAGTAAATTTCCTCCCACACACCAACAATTTGGTTTCAGTGTTGAAACTGATCTGATCAGATCGGAGCACACACGTAGCAGAGGAGTATGAAAATCATGATTATTCATATAATGATTCTTTCTTTGGAAAACAGGGAAGCTCCCCAGCAGGTTCAAGAAGGGCAAGAGAGAGCAGAGAAAGGAAACTGGCTCAGGGTTTTTGTTCAANTATTCAACTATGAGAAAAATTCCCTGCTCTTGCCAACAACATGGATGGAATTTGAGCACATTATGCTGAATGAGACAGATCAGATAGAAAAGACGTCTACTGTACAGTATCACTAATCTGTAGGATATGGAAAAGCCAAACTCATACAAACAGAATAAAATTATAGTTACTAGAGGATAGGACAGATGCTGTTTAAGGAAACAGGCTTACAAAGAGGAGTAAATAAACCCCAAAGACCTAATACATAGGGTAGTAAGTATAGACAAAAGTCCTGTGTTATAGTCGTTGAACTTGCCAAGAACTAAACAGAAATAATTATGTAACAGTGTGCTCATTGCTGCTACAGTGGCAATCATATTAAATATGTATGTAATGTTACTTGTCAAGTATATTTCAGCCAAAAAGAAAAGAAATCCCTCTGTCTTTGTAACCTCACTTTGATGCAGTCTTGTTTTTATGTGGTACCTTGCTTAGTGATGCTACAGAGCCTTCTATCTGGGGCGACATTAGAGTCTTATCTCTAAAGTCTTTTCTTATCATATCTGTGATACTGGGACACAGGTGTGTCCATCTCACTATGCCTGCTGATAATTTTTTTTTTCCTTGACCCTGTGTTTTCAATTCTGCTTATTTATCCAAAGTTGCTTTCTTGCTACTTTAAATGTATAATTATATATAATTACTTCTCTTTTTTAATGCCTATATGATATTCTTTTATATTTTGATACCTATGAATTACAAAGTTTATCTCTTTATCATTTCTCAAGACATTTTGCCACAACTATTTCATCCTTTTGTAAAACTGTAAGCTTTTGCAAGAATATTTTTGATTTGTTTTGTTTATATTGCTATCAAATATAGTGGCCTGCCTAAGTTCAGAATTGTAGTTAACTGAGTTGGTTTTTTTTACTATTTTTATATTTGGTATAGGTTGATTTTGATACTGCTTTCTTTGAAAGATGTTGCCTCTCTGTTAATTTTAGCTTGGTTAATACAGAATGAGTTAAGCTCATGTTTATCTCATGATGAAAAATGGATTATTATATAAATAAAAATAAAAGATTTCAGTATCAAATCTACAATTAGTTGGCAGACTTACAATGATAGCTATACTCAAGTCCTAAGGCTCAGGCTCTTCAAAGGCAAGTAATTTAACTGTTCCATATTTCACTTTACTGTTCTGTAAAATGGAAATAGCACATTTTTTACCCAGTTATTAAATTATTATAATCACTCTGCAGATTTGGTAAATTTTCAGATTCAAGTAAATTTCCTCCCACACACCAACAATTTGGTTTCAGTGTTGAAACTGATCTGATCAGATCGGGGCACACACGTAGCAGAAGAGTATGAAAATCATGATTATTCGTATAATGATTCTTTCTTTGGAAAACAGGGAAGCTCCCCAGCAGGTTCAAGAAGGGCAAGAGAGAGCAGAAAAAGGAAACTGGCTTGGGGTTTTTGTTCAAGGTGGAGCTGAAGTGAAGTTTCCCACATTTGGCTTGACTTTCCACCAGTGACCAAGGAAGGGGCACCCTGGTTTTCTTATCAACTTGCACAGATGTGATGCAGAAGGGCAAGAGGGAAAAATGAAACCTAAAGTCTTTACAGTAGAATATCAAAACATGGAGTTAAAATCTTTGTTATAGTAAGGATTATGTGAGTCAATATTTGCAATATTTGCTAAATGTTTCGGTAGTAGTTAATTTTATTGTTATTATTATTCCAGTAAATACAAAATTCATTATCTCATTACTTGACCAGACTGTCAGACAGGGAAGAAACTTGCAGTTTCAGTGCATCTCAAATGTGTGTGCTCTAGCTAAGTTGCTATTAAAAAATCACTAACAAGGAAACCATACTTTGGTTCCTTTATCTTTATTCTTCATGTTTACTTCTGGAACCTTCTACGGAGCCATCCAAATAAAAACATCCTCCAACTTATGACCATGTTAACACACATACAGCCTAAGCCCATGGAAAGTAGCTATAATGACAACTTCATATACAGAGCTAGCAGGAGTTAAATGACATAAATCTGAAGTGCTTGGAAGAATATTTGTATTTTGCATTAAATCAAACCAATTCTACTTTCTACCTTCTGTGTTGATTTGATTGGATGTGGAAGGTGAGTGAACTGCATATTTCATGGTTTTAACTCATGAGCTCTAAAAGTGTGCCATTGCTCCCTCCCTGCTTACCAGAGACACATAGCAACATGCAGTCAGTGGCCAGGCTAGAATTTATTTTCAAGCTTGTCCTTCACATCTCAGAGATTTCATTTCCCAGTGATTAATGCCTATTATTTTTTACTTTTTCAGCAAAGAAGTGAGATGATTACCACAACTCATACAGTTTATTTTCAAAAAATTGATTCATCTCCTAGTTTCATCTCAAACCAGTCCAATATGATTTACTCCCTTCTACTTCTTGGAAGTGCTATGGTCTAACACTCCCAGGCTTTATGCTACTAAATATGCAGTGGTCACTTGACCAGCCCCATGTAACTCCACCACTCAGCGCCAAGAAGCATACCTTTCACTCCATCATTGTGTGGGAATCAGAGGTACCTTTTTTCTCTGGCCTATTTTTCTACTACTATTCAGTTTGCAGAAGTCTTCATCCGCTATTCTACTTATGAATGACTGTCCCCAGCACTTTCTTTTCTCCTTCAGTTTTTCTTCTAAACAATCTCATCCATTCCATTTAAGTTTCATTTCTATTCGATGTCATTCAAATATGACAGTTGGGTAATCAATTTATGATGATGAAAGTACTAGTACATAAATATTCCCTTATATTTGGGATACTCATTTAGTTGTGGCATGCTGAATTTTTAAGTGATTAGGGTTACTTAGATTGCAACTCTCGATGGATTAGCTTTAATTATAAAGTAAGTTTTCTTCTAACCTAAATACAGTGAGTATAATACGTTTACATAATTTAAGCATACCTTTGATTTTGGAGATGTGTCCAGTGACATATCCTTTTACAGCTGTTTAAAGCAATCTCAATTTTATTGAAAAAATAACTAATGTCATTTGTAAAAAGCAATGCTTTCCCCATTAAAATAGAATTGAAACATTTTTAAAATATCTGCTTTTTTCCTCTTTAGCACCATTTTACAGTCTTAGGAAAACTGCAGAGGCTTCAGGGAGTGCTTGTGGAATAATTAAATTTATGCCATATTAAAGTATAGCTTGATTAGTGCAATTGAATAAAATGAGATTATTAATTACAGATGGAATTTTGTTCTACAAATTTCATAAAAAATTAAGCAGCATCTTTCTGTTATTATTACTGTGCTTACCACATGTCATTAGGTCCTTATTTAGGAATACTAATTTTGTTAATATCACTTTAATGAGCTCTCCCATGCAAATTAGAATATCTGATTTTCATTATCTTTCACCAATATTGAGAAGGGTTTTTATAGTATTTGATACTGTAACAAATTTTAGAAAATTTAGAGATATTTAGAATTATTGAAATCATTTTCTTTATCATAGGAAATCAGAAATACGTTCTGCCTCGAACTGTAATTAGGATTAACATGTAAATCCTGGTTTGATACAAAAAAATGAAACAAGAAATTCCTAGGTGGTTTTACAATTTATTTGAACAATGCAAAAGGACTCTATTTGCTTTATATGGAACTTCTCTGCTTGCTTTTACTGCTCTTAACGTTTGCTAATATTTCCCCCCATCCCCAGTAATAGAATAAAAACATTGTGATGTGCTGTTAAATAAATCACATATTTAACAATGAAATACAAATCAACAGAATCCCCTTATGTAAAACACGTCTAAAAGCTAATGTCCACTGAAAATGATTACTGTACAAATAGAAGGAAAGTGTCCTGAGGTGTGCTATGTGATGACTGTATCCATCTATCCTAGATGGAGGTCTTCGGTCTCTGGGGTTGTCTCACTGTTTCCACGTTTGCCTAATGGCCATTCATAACCAGAGTGTTTATTCCTCACACACAATTAATAATGAAGTAACTCTTGCTAGAAGAGAAAGTTCTCAGTTTGGGAAGATTTTAACTCAGGCTTTTCTTTCAAGGTAAGTTCTCCTTCTTAAATCCTAAAGAGTTTAGCATTACATAGACCCTTTTTAGGGCTTGGCTCATAAACACTGCCTCACTTCCAAGCTGTTACCTTTAACAACCTTCCTTTCTCTGCTGGTTCTCAGGCTGGTCAAGATTGTTCCATGGAATTATTCACCTGCACTTTTGCATAATTAAAAGATACTATTGTTTTCTCTTTGTCCTGCCTATGAGTTTAGATGGCTGTTTCTTCAACAGGAGTAAATTGGTTCAAAAACAGAAACAAAAACAAAACCCCAGTGCCTTCTGGACAGCTGTGTAGAAGCATAAAAAAGAATTTATTAAGCTTTTACTGTCAATATGATAACTACCGCTTAGTCTATTTTTGCATAAATTTTGCTCTGTAGTACTTCTGTGGATAATAGTTTCATTTATTTCCCACAATAAAAGATATTTTAGTCTACATGATCATGAAGATGAAAATAAATATATAACACATCTGCTTTCATTATACTATCATTTTTGCAATTCGATGATACTGAAATAATTGGAGGAAGCAGGTGTAACTGTACTCTATGCTGATTTGAGCTTTTCGAAAGGGTCATTAAAAATGTCCATGTGCTCCCACCATTTGTTTTACAAAACCTGTCACTAATGACAATTAGGTGCAATCGCAAATCAACATAAGAATAAGAGATAAACAACAGGATGAAATGTAAGTTTTACTTAACCAAAAATAAGTAAACACAATCACTCTCTTTGCTAGCTCTCCAGATGAAATTCAGTTTGTCAACCCACCGTGTGATCCAAGGTTAAGGAAAGCAGTTTAGAATGTCGTTTCTGTTAACAACTATCAGTAACTAACAGGGTAAATTTTAGAATCCTATTGAACTTGGTTCAAACCCTGCCCTCTGTCTATAGCTATCCCACTTCAGGAATGTCACCTAGTTACGTGAGGCTGGGGTTCTGTATTTGCAAAGACTGAGATAAAAAAGTAGGCATTTTAAAATATGCTTCTGTAGACTAAATGAGACAATGCACATATTCTTAAATACACTAGGGACCTATCGCACAGTAGTTATTCAGTTAGCTGCACGCAAAAGTTCTTTCTTTGACTCACATTAAAAATCACCATTATTTTGTGGCACGCAGGAACCACAGATGTGGCTTCCCCACTGACCTAGGAAGACGTTTGTCTTTTTTGTTTTTTTTTCTCATAGCATTGCCTTTTCCTTACTTTGTTTTCCATATTAGAGTTAACCTTTCTTCTTTGTCTCTTAGGACTCTACTTCTAATCATTTGTTAAACTTTTCATTTCCCTTGTATTCTTTCCTTGTTTTTCTAATAGATGCTTTGATTCCCTGGATCAGCATGAGGTGTTTAATTACTTCTACATAATCCGTATTCCTTTTATTTTATTTTAGCTCATGCCTTGCTTGTTCTTTTTTTTCACTTTTTCTCCTTCACAATATTATAAGAAACTAAGAAATCATGCTCTATGATTCTTTAATAATAACACTTATCATAGGATTATGAATTATCTAAACATATTACAAGAGATAATAAGTTTATGTCTATTAATGCTCAATCATTAAACCTTGGGAAAATATTCTAATGAAAAAGAAACTTTCTGCTTGTTACAGGACAAAAGTGGGGTAGTATAATCAAGATTACCAAACTGATGGTCTACTTTAAATAAATTGCATTTGATTTAGCAACATCTAAAACAGAGAACATTTAAATATGTAAAACAATTTGTACAGTAACTAAATTTATAATTATTTTTAGAAATGCAGATATGGAAGAACATAAGATTCAGGAAGGAATGTTAGACAACATATTCTAAATTACAGTGTGTGTGAGCTCAGTCATATCTAATTCTTTTGGACCCCATGGACTGTAGCCCACCAGGCTCCTCTGCCCATAGAATTTTCCAAGCAAGAATAATGGAGTAGGTTGCCATTTCCATCTCCAGGAGATCTTCCCAACTCAGGGACTGAACCCATGTCTCTTGGGTCTCCTGCATTGGTGGGTGGATTCTTTACCACTGAGCCACCTGGGAAGCCCATTCTAAATCACAATTAACTGGAATTTACAAAGTAAGTGGAATTGGAATCTTCTCTACCAAACTATATACAACTGGCAGAAAATCACCACAGGCAAGAATCTAGAGATATTAATACTCTTTTGGTATAAATCAAGGTTGAATCCTTTTTGGAGACTTCTGTAATTAGCATCGTTGTTCAGCCATGACATTATTTAAATACTTCAAACACTTCTAAAAGAAACATACTTGCCCATTGGATCACATTTTTCTGCCCATTTTTAATAAACCAACTCACTGTGTACATTTACATTACCTGCCTGGATCTTTAAAGTATTTGAATATAATTAATGTCATGAATATAGTATTTTTCACTGATGTATATATTTGACTTACATTATTTGTTTCAGGTATAGAACACAATGACTCAATATTTTTATAGACTATACTCCATTTAAAATTAATTTAAAATATTGGCTGTAGTGCCCTGTGCCATACAATATCTCCTTGGTGCTTATCTACTTTATACTGGTCGGTTGTACCTTTCAGTACCAAACTTCTATCTTCTCTCTCCCTACTGGTATCCATTAGTTTGTTTTCTGTATCTGTGAGTCTGCTTCTGTTTTGTTACGTGCATTTCTTTATTTTGTTTTTTTAGATTTCACACATAAGTGATAATATTTTCTGTCTGACTTATTTCACTAGGCATAATACAAATTAAACAAGTGGGACTACATCAAACAAAACTGTGTCTATACAGCAAAGGAAACCATCAAAAAAATGAAAGGAAACCTACTATATAGTAGAAAATATTTATTAATCATATACCTGATATGGGTATATTTTAATATCCAAGATAAATAATGTACTCATACAACTCAGCAGCAAAAAAAAAAACATCTGAATAGACATTTTCCAAAGATGAAGTACAGAGGACCAAGAGGTATGTGAAAGGGTAATCAGTATTGCTAACTGACAGTGTATTAAAAAGCAGAGACATCACTTTGCTGACAAAGGTCCTCATGGTCAAAGTTATGGTTTTTCCAGCAGTCATGTACAGATATGAGGATTGGATCACAAAGAAAGCTGAACACTGAAGAACTGATGCTTTTGAATGGCGATGCTAGGGAAGACTCTTGAGAGTCCCTTGGACAGAAAGGAGATCAGACCAGTCAGCCCTAAAGGAAATCAACCCTGAATATTTATTGGAAGGACTGATACTAAAAGTGAAGCTCCAATTCTTTGGCTACCTGATGCACAGAGCCAACTCATTGGAAATTATTCTGATGCTGGGAAAGACTGAGGGCAACAGGAGAAGCAGGCGACAGAGGGTAAGATGGTTGGATGGCATCACAGATTCAGTGGACATGAGTCTGAGCAAACTCTGGAAGATAGTGAAGGTCAGGGAAGCCTGAGGTGCTGCAGTCCATGGAGTCACAAAGAGTCAGACAGGACTTAGCAACTGAACAGCAGCAAATTATCAGGGAAATACAATTCAGAACCACAGTAAGGTATCATCTCATCTGTTAGAAAGACAAGAAAGAACAGAGGTTTCTAGGATGTAGTGAAAAGGGAGTCTTTGTATAGTGTTGGGCTTCCCTGGTGGCTCAGAGGTTAAAGCATCTGCCTCCAATGCAGGAGATCTGGGTTCGATCCCTGGGTTGAGAAGATCCCCTGGAGAAGGAAATGGCAACTCACTCCAGTATTCTTGCCTGGAAAATCCCATGGACGGAGAAGCCTAGTAGGTTACAGTCCACGGGGTCGCAAAGAGTCGGACACAAGGAGTCTGACACGACTGAGCAACTTCACCTCACCTTATAGTGTTAGGAATGTAAATTGGTCCAGCCATGGTAGGGAACAGTATGGAGGTTCTTCAAAAATTAAAAACGGATGTATGATATGACCCACCAATTCCACTTTTGGGTATTTATCCAAAGAAAATGAAAACACTAACTTGAAAAGAGATAAACAATCTCATATTCATTGCAGTTTTCTATAATAGCCAAGATATAGAAATAATCTCAATGGTCATCAAGGCATAAATCAATAAAATGATGTGGTATGTATGTACAGTGGAATATTATTTGGCCAGAGAAGAGATTATCTTGTCTTTTGGGACAGGGATGAAATTCAAGGGCATTAGGCTACGTGACGAAACTTGAGAGCATTATATGGAGTGAAATAAGTCAGAGAAAGAAAGGCAAATACTGTATGATCTAACATGCAAAATTTAAAAAGCAAACAAAAATGAACTCATAGATATAAGTACAAATTGGTGGTTGCCAGAGGTCGGAGGTGGCATTGACAAAATTAGTTAAGGGGGTTAAAAGACACAAACTTCCAGCTATAAAAGAAATAATAATTTCATAATAAAAGTCGTTCATGGGGATGACTTACCTATGCATGATGACTGTTGTTAATAATACTGTATTGCATTTTTCAAAGTGGTTAAAAGGGTAAATCTTAAAATTTCTCATTACAAAAAAATGTATATAACTCTATTTGATGATAAATATTAACTAGAGCTATTGTAGTGATCAATTTTGGTAGCATATACAAACACTGAACTATTATGCTATATACTTGAGACTGATATAATGTGATATGTCACTTACATCTCATTTTAAGAAGAAAAAAAATACCTTCTCAAGCAACATGGTTCAAAGGCAAATAGCAGTGTCCGGGAAAAATACCAAATTAAAGATAACCAATTAATTAAATGTTCAATTAAGTATTCTGTGGTGGGCTGAAGATTGATCACTGTATTTTTATTTGCATACATTTTGTATACTGTATATACATATAAT
>SJYQ01000801.1:4093783-4141603 GCA_006410935.1 Redunca redunca | reverse complement strand
GAAGACTCTTGAGAGTCCCTTGGACTGCAAGGAGATCCAACCAGTCCATTCTGAAGGAGATCAATCCTGGGATTTCTTTGGAAGCAATGATGCTAAAGCTGAAGCTCCAGTACTTTGGACACTTGATGCGAAGAGTTGACTCATTGGAAAAGACTCTGATGCTGTTGAGGGATTGGGGGCAGGAGGAGAAGGGGACGACCGAGGATGAGATGGCTGGATGGCGTCACAGACTCGATGGACGTGGGTCTGAGTGAACTCCGGGAGATAGTGATGGACAGGGAGGCCTGGCGTGCTGTGATTCATGGGGTCGCAAAGAGTCGGACACGACTGAGCGACTGAACTGAACTGAACTGAACTGATGATGAGCTAAACGTGTATAATGTTAGTTATTCCACAAATTAAATGTTCTTACATTTGCACTGAAACTGTCATTGTACAATGTAAAGAGGAATACTAAAAATTAATGACAACTTCTTAAAATTTTAATTTTTCTTTACTTAGGATGACATTAAATACCAAATAAAATACAACATGATAATTAAAGAGAGCTCATAGAAAAGAGGAAAATGTTTTATATTTTAGCAAAACTTTAATATCACTTTTTAATAAATTATTTGCTGCTATTACTGTTTGCTATATAGTACTACTTGGAGAACTTTAGTTTCTGATTATGATAATTATGATTTGGCTTTTTTAAAAAAGAGACTTTGAACAGAGAAGGAGCATATCAGAGTATTGAAAAAAAGCACGTTGTAAACAAACAAGTCTTATTTTCATTTACTAGCTCCATGACACTATACAATACAGAAATTATGTAAATCCCCAGTTTAAGAAAACATCTTGTTTTCTTACTTGTAAAAAGGGAGCATAAGGATAAACACGAGGGTCTGGTCACTCATCTAGAGCCAGTTGTCTTGGAGTGTGAAGTCATATGGGCCTTAGGAAGCATCACTACAAACAAAGCTAGTGGAGGTGATGAAATTCCAGCTGAGCTATTTCAAATCCTAAAAGATGATGCTGTGAAAGTGCTGCACTCAGCATGCCAGTAAATTTGGAAAACTTAGCAATGGCCACAGGACTAAGGTCAGTTTTTATTCCAATCTCAGAGAAGGAAATGCCAAAGAATGTTCAAACTACCACACAATTAATTGCACTCATTTCATATGCTAGCAAGATTATGCTCAAAATCCTTCAAGCTAAGCTTCAACAGTACATGAACCTAGAACTTCCTGATGTACAAGCTGGATTTAGAAAGGCAGAGGGATCAGAGATCAAACTTCCAACATTCATTGGATCATAGAAAAGCAAGGAGTTTCAGAAAAACATCTACTTCTGCTTCATTGACTATACTAAAGCCTTTGATTGTGTGGATCACAACAAACTATGGAAAATTCTGAAAGAGATGGGAATACCAGAACACCTCACCTATATCCCAAGATATCTGTATGTAGGTCAACAAGCAACAAATAGAACCCCACGGGACAACATTCTGGATCAAAATTGGGAAAGGAGTATGAAAAGGCTGTATACTGTCACTCTGCCTATTTAATATCAAGTGAAATGCCGGGCTGGATGAGTCACAAGCTAGAATCCAGATTGCCAGGAGAAATATCAACAACCTCAAATATGCAGATAATACCACTCTAAGTGGCAGAAAGAGATGAGGAACTAAAGGGTCTATTGATGAGGGAGAAAGAGGAGACTGAAAAAGCTGGCTTAAAACTCAGTACTCAAGAAATAAACATCATGGCATCTGGTCCCATCGCTTCATAGCAAATAGATGGGAAACAATGGAAACAGTGACAGACTTTATTTTCTTGGGCTCCAAAATCACCATGGATGGTGACTGCAGCCATGAAATTAAAAGACACTTGCTTCTTGGACAAAAAGCTATGACAAACCTAGATAATATTTTAAAAAGCAGAGACATCACTTTGCTGACAAGGTCTGTTTCCAGTAGTCACGTATGGATGTGGCATTTGGACCATAAAGAAAGCTGAGTGCTGAAGCATTGATGCTTTTGAACTGCGGTGTTGGAGAAGACTCTTGAGAGTCCCTTGGACTGCATGGAGATCAGACCAGTCAATCCTAAAAGATTGGCCACCTGATGCAAAGTGCCCACTCATTGGAAAAAAGACCCTCATGCTGGGAAACATTGAATAGAATACAAAAAGTGGTTAACAGAGCATGAGATGGTTAGATAGCATCAACACCTCAGTGAACATAAGTTTCAGTAAACTCCAGGAGACAGTGAAGGGCAGGGAAGCCTGGCGTGTTGCAGGCCTTGGACTCTCAAAGAGCTGGACATGACTTAGTGACTGAACAATAACAAAGCCTACAAAGTTTCATGTAACATATAGACTTGTGATGACAACAAAAGAAAAACAGATAAAAGTGAGATGAATTCATAAAATGAGCAATTAGATTAAGAAAGAGGTCATTTCATTTATACTTACATTTAGAATTTAACTTAGATTATAGATACAGAAATCAGAAGTTATGAAAGATAAGGGGAAAAATCTAAAACAGGTGCAAATAGAGGCTCCCTAGAGAGTTCATTCTCTCTATATATTCATTCATACATATTCTCCATATATATGTGTGTGTGTGTGTGTGTGTGAAATCATATAGATCTCATTCATTCATATAGATTTCATCGACGTATTCAGATTCTCTCTAGAGCTACTCAGAGAAACCTCTGTGACAAGGGAGATGATTTGAGCCATAAACCTGGTCTACATTCCCAGTCCTGATTACTGGTAGTAAAGAAGATATTTTTTATCAAGGTATTTTTGTTATTTTGTATCTAGTGTGTTGTTTTGTATCTAGCTCCCAGTGACTTCTGGGAGAGACAGAGGTATGATTAAATTTCTTTGCAAGAACAAAGTGACCTAGTGTTCAAAGTGCTTTATGTTGGGGCCCTGACACAAAGTCCTTTGCTTGTTCCCCTTCTACCTTGCTATATCTTTAAGTCAAATGAAGCAATTTCTTGATCCTAGAAAATAAACTCTACTTCTTTTCTGCACCTATTCAAGGCCTTTTCATTTCACCCCTATGTTACTATCTTACTTTACAGTTCACTTTTTTCTGCTATCGTTAAGGGGATGTCATTTATTAACATGCCAATCAATTATGATGTATCTGAGAAATCTGTTCGTACTTTATTTCTTACCTTATTACTTATTATGTACATACATATTCATCTCATTTTAGTAGATTACACATTCATTAATGGCAATACCCAAGAATATGCTTTTTTCCCCCTATCTTCTTGAGAGTTCTGAATACAGTAAGCATTTAATAAGTATGTACTGAGTACTTTTTTGGTCAACTGTAAGTTACAGTTTACTTGGGCTACGGACTCAGTGGCTGAATCTCTGTGTTGAGGGTTTTTTTTTTTTTTCCCATAAAGAGGCTTATGTGAGTTCAGTTAAGTTTACTGGTATTCATTTTGAAAAATAAAAACATGAATTTCATGTTAGTACCTTGCACTTTTGATGTCATAATTATAAATCAATTTTCATTTTGTTTTGTAATCCATATTGAAAGATAATATATATGCTTTTAAAGAAGTTTAACCACTATAACATGAGTGCTTATTTAAATTCTCTAATTAAAATATTTATTTATTTTAAGTTGTTTCTTATTTTTAAAATTTCTTTGAGTGCAAGCATGGAAAAAAAGAAACCAAACATGTCACTTAATAACATGAGAAAGAGAATGCTTGATCAAGCAAAATTTTAAATTTTATCTTTAAACTTAGGAGGCTTAGAAAATGCAGATGTATTTGGTGGGAGTCCAGTCTTTAAATTTTGCTGTTGTCAACCAACATTAACATGTGTGGAGTTATTCTTTCTTGTGTGACCTTAAAAGGTCCTCTTTACACATGCTTATCAATTCTTAATCATTTTATTTGCTTTTATATTGGTATGTAGAACTTAAGAAAATGCATGCTATTATTAGACTTTAAGACCCACTAAAGTTAAGAAATAAGAAGTTTCCAAGAGCTTCTTGGTCATATCAGTTCAGTTCACTCAGTCGTGTATGACTCTTTGCGACCCCATGAACTACAGCATGCCAGGCCTCTCTGTCCATCACCAACTCCTAGAGTTTACTTAAACTCATATCCTTTGAGTCAAACCATCTCATCCTCTGTCGTCCCCTTCTCCTCCTGCCTTCAATCTTTTCCAGCATCTGGGTGTTTTCAAATGAGTCAGTTCTTCACATCAGGTGGCCAAAATATTGGAGTTTCATCAGCTTCAGCATCAGTCCTTCCAACGAATATTCAGGACTGGTTTCCTTTATGATGCACTGATTGGATCTCCTTGCAGTCAGTCTCCTTGCAAGGGACTCTCAAGAGTCTTCTCCAACACCACAGTTCAAAAGCATCAATTCTTTGGTGCTCAGCTTTCTTTATAGCCCAACTCTCACATCCATACATGACTACTGGAAAAACCATAGCTTTGACTACATGGACCTTTGCTGGCAAAGTAATGTCTCCGCTTATCCACATCTTTTTGCCATAAAATGATGGGACTAGATGCCACGATCTTCGTTTTCTGAATGTTGAGTTTGAAGCCAACTTTTCACTCTTCTCTTTCACTTTCATCAAGAGGCTCTTTTGTTCTTCTTCGCTTTCTGCCATAAGGATGGTTTCATCTGCATATCTGAGATTATTGATATTTCTCCCGGCAATCTGATTCCAGCTTGTGCTTCCTCCAGCCCAGCGTTTCTCATGATGAACTCTGCATATAAGGTAAATAAGCAGGGTGACCATATACAGCCTTGACATACTCCTCTTCCTATTTGGAACCAGTCTGTTGTTCCATGTCCAGTTCCAACTGTTGCTTCCTGACCTGCATACAGATTTCTCAAGAGGCAGGTCAGGTGGCCTGCTATTTCCATCTCTTTAAGAGTTTTCCAGAGTTTGATGTAGTCCACTCAAAGGCTTTGGCCTAGTCAAATATATATATGACTAAGTCTAGAGAAATAAATCTGGGAGCCCTCAATGTATTAGCACTATGAACCTGGTAATAGAACTTCTACTAGTGACATGATAGAATAACAGCAGACATATTTATCTTCTACTTTAAACAACTTTAAAAAATAGTGAAAGTACAAAATAGTATCTTTCAAATATTAGTTATTGTTACTTAGTTGCTAAATTATGTCCGACTCTTTGCAACCCCGTGGACTGCAGCAAGCCAGGCTGAGTTTGCTCAAATTCATGTTCATTGAGTCAGTGATTAGACAACCCTACAATTATTCTTAAGAGAAAATATGTTAAGAGTGGTCTACCAGACACTATCACATTTACTTACACAAAGTATATCTTATGTGAATTTTTAATTCATGTTTTATAACCTTGAGTAAGAAATTACTTCGTAGGTCTCCCTTCTAGATGAAATATGCAAAAACAGGAAACACGGGTGAGTACTTCAATAGGAACTTCGGTTATTGATTTCATGAACTTAAAAAGGATGTTTTCCGGAAAGCTTATATAGGCTATACCCACAATGAAATATCATTTCAAATGCCTCAAACTGTTACAGTCATTTCACTGTATAAAAAGTATTAGGAATTTATCAGGAGAGATAAGCAGACCTAGCTTGTAAATGACTCTGCCTTCTCAATATAAAGGTTTAAATCTGACTTTCCACCCCATGATCTTCTCTCTTTCCTGTGCAAGTTGCCCTTGAAGGTAGGTGAGACAATCTTATGTAATCAGCACCTGAACTCATGTCTGGATTTCAAAATGCCCACATTTTGTTCAAAACCACAACTTGCTGAATGTTCACATCAGTAGACATGTTGAACAAAAATATTGCACAGGTTCTACCCAAGCAAAACTGGGGAAGGGCAAGATTTCTAGTACTAACTAAACTCCAGCCACAAAAGAATGCGAAGATAAACATAAAGAGGGATTGGGCCACAGAAAACAGTGATCACCATGATAGGTACCATGTATGGAAAGTATGACCAACCTAGACAGTATATTAAAAAGCAGAGACATTACTTTGCCAACAAAGGTCCGTCTAGTCAAGGTTATGGTTTTTCCAGTGGTCATGTATGGATGTGAGAGTTGGACTATGAAGAAAGTTGAACACCAAAGAATTGATGCTTTTGAAGTGTGGTGTTGGAGAAGACTCTTGAGAGTCCCTTGGACTGCAAAGAGATCCAACCAGTCCATTCTAAGGGAGATCAGTCCTGAGTGTTCATTGGAAGGACTGATGCTAAAGCTGAAACTCCAATACTTTGGCCACCTCATGTGAACAGTTGACTCACTGGAAAAGACTGATGCTGGGAGGGATTGGGGGCAGGAGGAGAAGGGGATGACAGAGGATGAGATGCCTGGATGGCATCACCGACCCGATGGACATAAGTGTGAGTAACCTCCGGGAGTTGGTGATGGACAGGGAGGCCTGGCGTGCTGCAATTCATCAGGTGGCAAAGAGTCGGACACAACTGAGCGACTGAACTGAACTGATGTGTGTTAAAGAAATCCAAGTAGATATCCCTGTTTGAAATTGCCACTTAAAATTGTTTCCATATGACAACGTATCCAGTACAGCACCTTCGTAGCTTCTTAAATTATCTAATACAACCCTCCAACTTTAATAAGTTATTTATTAAGTTGCACAAACAGAATAGCATTTCAACATTACATGTTATTCTGTCCCTATATGTCATGTATGGATGTGAGAGTTGGATTATAAAGAAGGCTGAGCACCAAAGAATTGATGCTTTTGAACTGTAGTGTTAGAGAAGACTCTTGAGAGTTCCTTGAAAAGCAAGGATATCCAGCCTCATCCTAAAGGAGATCAGTCCTGGGTGTTCATTGGAAGGACTGATATTGAATCTGAAACTCCAATACTTTGGCCACCTGATGCAAAGAGCTGACTCATTGGAAAGGACCCTGATACTGGGAAAGATTGAGGGCAGGAGGAGAAGGGGACGACTGAGGATGAGATGGTGGATGGTATCACTGACTCGATGGATGTGAGTTTGAGTGAACTCCAGGAGTTGGTGGTGGACAGGGAGGCCTGGCATGCTGCAGTTCATGGGGTCTCAAAGAGTCGGACATGACTGAGCAACTGAACTGAACTGAACTGCTTCATTGAGTATGCTCAAACCTTTGACTGTGAATCACAACAAACTGTGGATAATTCTTAAAGAAATGGGAATATCAGATACTCTTCCTGCCTTCTGAGAAACTTGTATGCAGGCCAAGAAGCAATAGTTAGCATGGACATGAAACAGCTGACAGGTTCAAATTGGGAAAGAAGTATGTCAAGGCTGTATATTGCCACCCTATTTACTTGATTTATATGAAGAGTGAAATCCTGGGCTGGATGAATGACAAGCTAGAATATAGACTGCCAGGGGAAATATCAATAACCTCAGATATGCAAATGATCCCATTCTAATGCCATAAGGAGATGAGGAACTAAAGAGCCTCTTGATGAAGGTGAAAGAGGAGAGTGAAAACGCTGGTTTAAAACTCAGTATTCAAAAAAAGAGGATCATAGCATCCAGGTCCATCACTTCATGACAAATAGAAGGGGAAAAAGTGGAAACAGTGACAGACTTTATTTTCTTGAGCTCCAAAATCACTGGAGATGGTGACTACAGCCACAAAATTAAAAGACACTTGCTCCTTGGAAGAGCAAGCTATGTCAACCTTGGAAGAAAAGCTGACAAACCTAGACAGTGCTTTAAAAAGCAGAGGCATCACTTTGCCAACAAAGGTCCATCTAGTCAAAGCTATGGCTTTTCCTGTAGTCATGTATGGATGTGAGAGAGCGGCCATCAAGAAGGCTGAGCACCAAAGAATCTACCCTTTCCAACTGTGGTGCTGGAGAAGACTCTTGAGAGTCCCTTGGACAGCAAGATCAAACTAGTCAATCCTAAAGGAAATCCATCCTGAATATTCATTGGAAGGACTGATGCTGAAGCTGAAGCTCCAAAACTTTGGTCACCTGATGCAAAAAACAGACTCACTGAAAAATGAGTATGTGAAGAGTAGAAATGTTGGGCTGGGATTTCTTCAGGGAAAGATTGAAGGCAGGAGGAGAAGGGAATCACAGAGGATGAGAGGGTTGGATGGCATCACCGACTCGATGGACATGAGTCTGAGCAAGCTCTGGGAGTTGGTGATGTACAGGGAGGCCTCGCCTCCCTGTAGTCCATGGGGTTGCAAAGAGTTGGACATGACTGAGAGTCTGAACTGACTTACTGATGCTAAAGCTGAAGCTCCAATACTTTGGCCACCTGATGAGAAGAGCTGACTCATTGGAAAAGACCCTGATGCTGGGAAAGATTAAAGGCAGGAGAAGGGGACAACAGAGGATGAGATGGTTGGATGGCATCACTGACTCAATCAACATGAGTTTGAACAAACTCAGGGAGATCATGACGGACAAAGAAGCATGACATATTGCTGTCCATGAGTTGCAAAGAGAAGAACAACAAGTATGTATTATGTCTTCTTTAGACTTATGGATTACTAGAAAACAGGAGTCTTATGTATAAATCAAGAAAAGTCTGTTTCTCTCTAGTCCTCACAAAGATGCTCATGAAATGTCTTTTGAGACAGGAAAAAAAAATTATCAATATTCTACATTGGTTGAAACTGTTTTTAAACCTCCAGGGAGGCAACAGATACTCTTAGAGAAAAATGTTTTCATGCAATTTCTCCATACATTTTAAAGAAATTGGGGTGGGAGGTGGGAGGGGATTCATGTTTGGGAATGCATGTACATTCGTGGTGAATTCATGTCAGTGTTTGGCAAAACCAATACAGTATTGTAAAGTAAACTAAAGTTAAAATAAAAATTAAAAAAAAAAAAAGAAATTTTAAAAATGCAAACAACAACAAAAAAATAGTCTGCTGCCCAGAGTAAGCAAGTTTCTATTGCCCCACAATGTATAATTTCAGAATCTTAAAAGTTATTTTCTATGCCCTTTTCTTGATGGGTTGATTTAAAAATATAGCCATTGCTGTCACTTATTATTGGTTAAATTGTTGAATTTAAAGATTGTATCCATAATCCCACGTGGAATATCTATCTTTTTAAATTGAAACTTGAGGCATTTTACTTGTCTTGTTTGTTCTTCTTTTGGTACAGAATGAGGGCTTGTTGCTACAGCAACCAATGCATTCTCCCAGCGCATTTGTACTTATATCACATGCTCACTCTGACAGTGAGCTCTGCCTTCTGAATGTCTTTTACAACCATGGCTAATTACAAAACCTGTAACAATTCCATTCAGCTGCCCTAAAGGTTAATACAAAACTTGTAGTACTGAAGAAAACGTGGATGGCCAAAACAATTCTGAGGGAGAACAGAGAAAAACAAGTAATTACATTTTGAAATCTATAGTCAAAAATATTAAACTTTAAATTATCTGTAGCAGTTGGGGTTTATGAAATACCTTTGGGGAATGAGAAAAAAAAAAGTCAGTTTTCTCTGCCTTCATTTTTCTCTACTCTTGAACCAAGGTTCTTCACAAATATTCAGAAGTAAAATATTATAATTGGTTTTTAATTACTTGGCTTTTCAACTAGAGAATTTAACTCGTGAATCAGGGGAAGAGGGTATGATCACAACATTTGAATCTTCTACAGCATGAACTAGGTTTTTATCTTGACTGAGTGTTAACTTCCTGAAAACCTCATGTGTGCTAAAGCTGCAACATATACTTATTAAAAACAAACCTGAATATTTAATGTGTTTGTTATTTTTAAAGAGTCAGTTTTTACAAAGAGCAAAAAAGTGGAATGTGTTGAACCTAAAAAAGAACTTTTGAAAAATAGAGCAGATATTTTTTAATCAGCAGAAGAAACTAAAGTTGAAATTTCTTAAAAACTAAAGCAGGAACATAAAGAACTGTAGCATAGGAGTGAAAAGAGAAGCAAATAGAGAAAAGTCCAGGAGACAATATTCAGTTTCTCCCTCAACACTTCCACTGACAACTCTGCCAGGAACAGCACTTCCACTTTGTCTCACGGCCATTCAACACCAAACCCTACACACTTATTTCAGCACTCGTGAGCATCTCTAAGTTCCAAATCCACCAGGCCGTGGGGTAAACAAAACAAACAAAAAGCACTCTCCCCCAAATCAAGAATGATCCTTTAATCAACAAGTTCCAAGGGCCTGCTTCCCACAGGTCACTTTTAAAGAAATTCGTCTTTTGCTATAATTTCACCCTTCAGTATTCATAACACCTGCAGAAAAATTTATGAGTTCACTTTTCTATTACCTTTATCATGTGCCAGAACAACACAGAACTACTCCTTAAGGGCAGGTGCAGTAATTTGTAATGTCTCAACCTATTTGCCTTCCAGTTTTCTCTTGTTTAGACTACAGGTAAAAATTTGGAGCCTAAGTAGCATTTGACATGTAACAATGCACTGAGCAGCATTGTTTTAGAATGGAATCTTGGAAGGGCTCGCAAAATAAATCAGTAATATGCTGATAAAATGAATCATGTATATCTATAACAAAGAAGACTACCTAGAAAAGGGAAAGAATGACAAGAATCTATATTAATTGATGTGAAATAGACACAGCCTATGTGGAAAGAATTTCCATTATATATGGTTGCCAAAGAGAATTTGATATCTAATTTAAATAAATGTATATATTTATTCAAAAAGATCTAGAAATATGTTCATTAACATATTCATCACAATTTATCAGTGGTGGTCCCTTTTTGTTTTTCTAGATAAAATTTTCTATCTCTAAATTTTATTATCTTTTAAATATACCCCAAAAATTGAATAGACAGTTACTGACTAAAAGATACTAGTCTTTTCTTTATTTACATTTCTGTATCTTAAACTTTTTAAATAGTATAACTATATATATATAATTTTTAAATGATTTTGACATTGTTTTATCATCTTCTAAGATTCCTGGGTGTTCATTGGAAGGACTGATGCTGAGGCTGAAACTCCAATACTTTGGCCACCTCATGCGAAGAGTTGACTCATTGGAAAAGACCCTGATGCTGGGAGGGATTGGAGGCAGGAGAAGAAGGGGACGACAGAAGATGAGATGGCTGGATGGCATCACCAACTCGATGGACATGAGTTTGGATAAACTTCTGGAGTTGGTGATGGACAGGGAGGCCTGACGTGCTGCGATCCATGGGGCTGCAAAGAGTCAGACACGACTGAGCAACTGAACTGAACTGAACAGAAGATAAATACTGTAAAGAAACCCATTAAAAATATGTAAGACTACATTGGGCTTCCCTGGTAATTCAGATAGCAAGGAATCTGCCTGCAATGCAGGAGACCCAGATTTGATCCCTGGATCAGGAAGTTCCCCTAGAGAAGGGAATGGCAACCCACCCCAGTATTCTTGTATGGGAAATCCCATGGACAGAGGAGCCTTGCAGGCTATATACCCCATGAGGGTCACAAAGAGTTAGACACGACAAAGTGACTTTCATATTCACATTCAAGACTACATTAATGAATCTGTGATGAATATTTTTTTACACATTTCAGCTAATTACACCAATGTAGCTATCTACTGATTGTTGAAAAAATATCAACACTATGATATTTTGGTAAAATAAAGCTATTTTTCTTTACTTAGAGTTCAAGTAAACATAAAAGGAGTAAAATTAAATCTTGTATTATAGAAAAAAGGGTAACTAACACAATCCTTAAAATATTCCTATGGCAGAGTCTTTTAATATTTTAAGTTCTCTGAAAAACAACTCTTTTTAGTAGTCACACTTAAGTGGTCAAATTTTAAAATGAAAACAATTTATAATTGTCAAATAATGTTTAAGTCAAAATCTTAAAGTATTATTTATACCCTGCCTTATTAGTTTTATTGATTTGTATTTATTAGTTTATAACTTGCTTCTTCCTTATAATGCACAAAATGATTTGAATAAAATGCTATTTCATTCTCTAACACTGTACATAAAAATAAACTCAAAATGGATTAAAGATCTAAATATAAGACTGTATACTATAAAATTCTTAGAGGAAAATATAGGCAGGAAGTACACGCTTTGATATAATTCACAGCAATATCTTTGAGGATCTACCTGCTGCTGCTGCTGCTGCTGCTAATTCGCTTCAGTGGTGTCCGACTCTGTGCGACCCCATAGATGGCAGCCCACCAGGCTCCCCCATCCCTGGGATTCTCCAAGCAAGAACACTGGAGTGGGTTGCCATTTCCTTCTCCAAAACATGAAAGTGAAAAGTGAAAGTGAAGTTGCTCAGTCGTGTCCGACTCTTAGCGACCACCTAGAATCCAAATAAAAATATAAGCAAAAATAAATGTTTATTTATTTTATTTCTAGGCAGTCTTCTTTGTTGTAGATATACATGATTTATTTTAGCGCATATTACTGATTTATTTTTGGATACCTTCCAAGATTCCATTCTAAAACAATGCTGCGGAGTGCATTGTTACATGTAAAAAAAGAAAATATATGCAAATGATGTGACCTACAAGTGATTAATCTCCAAAACAGCTATGCAAACAGCTCATGCAGCTCAAAATCAAAGAAAACAAGCAACCTAATAAAAAACAGGCAGGAGACCTAAACAGACATTCCTCCAAAGAAGACATATAGATGGCCAAAAAGCCGAGGAAACAATGCTCAAAATCACTAATTATTAGAAAAATGCAAATCAAAACTACAATGAGGTATCACCTTATATTATTCAGAATGACCATCATCAAAAATTCTATGAACAATAAATTCTGGAGAGGGTATGGAGAAAAGGGAAAGTATACTGGTACAGCCACTATGAAGAACAGTATGGAGGTGCCTTAAAGCACTAGAAATAGACCTGCCGTATGATCCAGGAATCCCACTCTTGGCCAAACATCCTGAGAATAACATGGTCCAAAAGACCATAAACTCCTATGTTTATTGCAGTGCTATTTACAACAGCTGACACATGGTTGTAACCTAAATGTCCACTGACAGATGAATGGATAAAGAAGATGTGATACATATAATATTCCATTGCATGTATGTATGCATGTATATATACATAAATATATATATACATATATCCAAAATATATAGAGAGATATTACTCAGCCACTAAAAATGAATAAAATAATGCCATTTGCTGCAACACGGATAAACCTAGAGTTTATCATACTAAATGTAGTTAAGTCAGACAAAGACAAATACCATATATTACCACGTATATGTGGAATCTAAAAAACATAATACCAATGAACTTATTTACAAAACAAAAACAGACTCACAGACTTCAAAAAAAACTTATGATTACCAAAGTGGAAACATAAGTAGAGAGGGATAAATTAGGAGTTTGCAATTAACAAAAACATATTGCTATTGTTCAATCACTAAGTCATGTCCGGCTCTGAGACCCCCATGAACTGTAGCATGCCAGGCTTCTGCGTCCTTCACTGTCTCCTGGAGTTTGCTCAGACTCATGTCTCTTGAGTCAGTGATGCTATCCCAAACCATCTCACCCTCTGTCAACCCCTTCTCCTCTTGCCCTCAACAATTTCTATATATAGAAAAGGCAATCAACAATGATCTACTGTATAACGTAATAATCTATATGGGAAAAATATGAAAAATAACAGGTATATATATACGTACAGCTGAATCACTTTGTTGTACACCTGAAACACACACAAATTTGTAAATTAACTATATTCCAACTATATTTTTACTATAAAGTAAAAATTAAAATTTTTAAAAAGGTACAAACTATTATGTATAAAAGTAGCTACTGGGATATTTTGTACAACACAAGGAATATAGCCAATACTTGATCATAACTATAAGTGGAGTATTAAAAAAGAGTTTTTTAACAAGTTCATCACAAATTTTTTTATATTCATTAACTTCCTTTCCATCATTTAAAAATGTCATAGAACAAAATTGACTTGTTTTTCCTTTACCATAAATGCTCGAGTAGCATTTAACTTATAAGGAAACTGACAATTATCTGGATGAGAAAAAAGGAAAATTTATAAAAACTGTGATCACACTAATGATGTAGAACTAAGTCCTTATGTGTCAGGTGTACGTCTATAAAATAATCCATTTCAAATAATTAGTGCCTACTGTGTACTCAGTAAATGTATCCCTTAATCACGTGGAGGACCCAGGAAAGGTCAACCACAACGTTTCGCAACTTTCTATAATATCTGTCCCTTGGTTATAAGCATTATCTGTCAATCACTTCTAGCCAATAGAGTATGGTTAAGGGTGATAGGACAGTCCCTCCATTAATTATGTTAATTTGCACAAGACTTCATCTTAGCAGACTTAGAGATCCTCCTGGACTTGAAGAAGGGAGCTGCTGTGTAGTGAGAATATCCCCAGATGGTCAGGGCCATGTGACAAGGATCTGTGAGGAGCCCCTAGAACTGAGAAGAACTTCCAGCTGACAGCCAACCAACAAAAGAAAAACAGTTTTTCACAGCTGTGAGGAACTCCACTCTAGCAATGACCATGTGAACCTGAGAGAGGATCCTGGCCTCCAGAACCGAATTCAGTCCTGCTGACAGCTTCAGGGCTGCCTCCAGGGACCCCGACCGGAGGAGCCAGGGAAGCTGTGTCTGAGAACTGAGACAAGTGCTGTAAGCTGCCTTCTTTACGCCGCATCAATAGAAAACGAATCCACCTTGTTAAAGTTCTCTGAAATCTTACCATTTAAGGAGACTTTTATATATATATATATATTTTTTTTAATTTACATTTAGGGAAGGAGAAAGTAAGCGGTGAGGTAACTGGGCATGAGTGGGACTACTTCTATCTGTGTCTATACACAATCTCGCATCAAGTGCAGCATATGCCTCTAAAGCTAATTAGTAATTAAATACCTCAAATATTTTATATCATTTTAACCAGC
Organism: Redunca redunca; assembly: GCA_006410935.1. NCBI lineage: Eukaryota > Metazoa > Chordata > Mammalia > Artiodactyla > Bovidae > Redunca > Redunca redunca. The sequence goes on along the minus strand of SJYQ01000801.1, from coordinate 4,126,719 downwards.
TCTTGTATGTTTCACTTGTAATGAAAAATGTGCCAACCTGAATTAAATGAACTCCTACGCCTAGGAAAGTAAAACCTATGTGGTCACCTATGGTGTATATGTGCTAGATTTGCTTATTTTTTTTAATTTATTTACATTTTAACTTGAGATCGCCACTCCTTTAAAAGTGTACCCAGTGGGGCTTTCCTGTCCGCCTGCCAGTGCAGGAGACAGGGGTCTGATCCCTGAACCAGGAAGATGCCACATGCTGCGGAGCAACTAAGCCCGAGCACCACGACTTCTGAGCTTGTATTCTAGCGACCACGAGCTGCAACTACTGAGCCCACATGCAGCAAACGATTGAAGCCTGCGTGACCTAGAGCCCACACCCCGCACCAAGAGAAGCCGCTGCAACGAGAGGTCCGCACACCTCAACTAGAGAGGAGCCCCGCTCACTAGGGAAAACCTGCAGAGCAACGAAGACCCAGCGCAGCCAAAAATAAAATAAATAAACAATATAATCAAAAGCAGATTACTCTGTAAGGAGTGGTAGATAACTGTTTACTACTAGTTCTACAAAAATAATGGTGAAAGAATGAATCTGCAAATGAGGGATATCTTAAAATACGAAGCAGATAAGAATATTCAAGAGGTGTCGAGGACTTTCTCAGTGCTGCTCTAACTTGCCACAGTGACAGGTACTAATGTGCTTTATTTAACATTTGACAAAATATTAATATTCAAAAAGAGCAGGTTGCAGCTTTGTCCAGAGACTTGCTCTCACCAAAAAGGAATTATTTTACTAGGGTACTACTGCTGCTGCTAAGTCGCTTCAGTCGTGTCCGACTCTGTGCAACCCCATAGACGGCAGCCCACCAAGCTCCCCCGTCCCGGGGATTCTCCAGGCAAGAACACTGGAGTGGGTTGCCATTTCCTTCTCCAGTGCAGGAAAGTGAAAAGTGAAAGTGAAGTTGCTCAGTCATATCCGACTCTTAGCGACTCTATGGACTGCAGCCCACCAGGCTCCTCCATCCACGGGATTTTCCAGGCAAGAGTACTGGAGTGGGTGGCCACTGCCTTCTCCATTTACTAGGGTAAGGCATCATTAAATCAAGTTTTATTATGTGAAAGTGAGAAATTCAAGGGCACATTTGGATGAAATAAACTTAATGATTTGATATTTCTACTGTGGATTTTTTTTAATGTGTTTTCTGATTTTTTTAAGTAGAAACAAAAATATTGAATAAAGGAAATTTCATATTATTATTCTGATTATTTAAGGGAAACTTGATATCCTCATTTATTTTGAAGTGAAGTGAAGTCGCTCAGTCGTGTCCAACTCTTTGCGACCCCATGGGCTGTAGCCTACCAGGCTCCTCTGTCCATGGGATTTTCCAGGCAATAGAACTGGAGTGGATTGCCATTCCCTTCTCCAGGGGATCTTCCCGACCCAGGGATTGAACTCGGGTCTCCCACATTGTAGACAGACGCTTAACAGTCTGAACCTTTATGTTTTTATTATTGGCCTCTTCTCTCATAAAATTTAGGGTTTTCATTTAGAAATTTTGCTTGTCTAGGAAAGCATCAGTTTGGTTGAAGGAACACAAATAATTATGTAAGAATGTAATACAAAGTTTTGTCATACTGAGAAGTCTACCATGCTTTTCATATTGTGGCAAAAGCAATATTATAGGAAGTTTTAACTACTTCCATTTTAATACAAGTTTCATTGACTTCCTTGATTTCCCCAGGCAGAAGGTAAATTTTTTGACATTTAAAGACTTCCCCAAGCAACATGTTTTTGAATGCATTATACTCTGCCAATTATGATCATTCCAGTTCATTAGATGCTGTCTAGAAATAAAAGGATTGAAGCAGAAATACTCCCTACTGATACATTATTTTTGGAGGATTGGCATTACATAATTAGCAAATGTTATTAAATGTCTTTAAGTATCATTAGTGAAGAAGAATGGAAAACTGTTTAATGCTTACCCCTCTCTGTGCTTTAAATGGATTGATAGTGCATGAAGCCATTTAAAGATATAAAATATAAGATGACAGGCAGGACCATCTGTTTTATATTTTCATTATCCTATACAATTTATTTTGCATAATTATTTCATTAAAGAATTCATTGAATTGATATAGTGTTCATAAAAAAAGATGAAATANTTTTCATTCAACAGGAAGGAAAGATATGGGAATGGAGTTTGAACAATAAACATGAAAACAATAAAATTTCTAATTGCTACAAAGCAATAGAGGTAAGATATAGAGCTGGCCAGCCAAGGCCTATAATAAATTAGAAAGACATTGTGTATAGTTAAAGTTACTCACATAGGAAGGAATCTTTGTACAACTGATGATATAAATTACCCCCCCCAACATGAAAGAGAATCTTTTTAGTAGTATTAAAAATGTTTTTAAAAGAACATGAAAAACCTACATGTTTATTTCTGCTGAGTATTGTGGCAATATGTAAAGACTTACTAACAAATTAGGTAGCGTATCCATTTCCTTCTCCAGGAGATCTTCCTGACCCAGGGATCAAACCCAGGTCTCCCACATTGCACGCAGACGCTTTAACCTCTGAGCCACCAGGGAAGCCCCAGTTTAAAAAGAGCTTGCAAAACAGAACCTGTAGAACACTCTTGCAGTATCTATATAACTCTTTTGTGTATTGTAATATGTAGGATAAGGTTCTAAATGAAACAACAGAAACCACTACAAACAGCAAGACAGCCACTTTCAAAATACAACACCCAAAATGCAAGCAACAACAACAACAAAATAAACAAGTGGGCCTACATCAAAGTAAAGGGTTTCCACACAGCAAAAGAAAGAACAAAATGAAAAGACTTTGGGGATGGAATGGAAAGCAATTGTAAACCACTTGTATCTGATAAGGGGTAATATCCGACAGATATGAAGAACTTACATAACTCAATGCCCCCCCCCAAAATAATAGTAATACTCAGTTAAAAACAGGCAGAAGAATTAAACACACATTTTCCCAAAGAAGATAAATGAATAGCCAACAGGTACATAAAAATGTGCTCAACATCACTAATCATCAGGGAAATACAAACCAGAATCTCAACATGATATCATCTTGTGGCTCAGCTGGTAAAGAATCTGCCTGCAATGTGGGAGACCTGGGTTCTGTCCTTGGGTTGGGAAGATTCCCTGGGGAAGGGAAAGGCTGGCCACTCCCTCCACTATTCTAGCCTGAAGAATTCCATGGACTTTATAGTCCATGGGGTTGCAAATAGTCAGACAGGACTGAGCGACTTTCACTTTTCACTTTCACATCTCTTAGAATACCCATCATAATAAATAAATAAATAAATAAAAGACAACCTAGCAAGTATATGGAAATCATTTATAAGAGATATGCATAAAGTCATTGTGCTGAACACCTCCAGACTTATACAGGGCTGTATGTCATTGATGTCTCAGTAAAACTGGAAAAAAAATAATAAGATCCAGGAAACCACCAAGGAATAACTCAAAAGAAAACAAAAAACAAGAAAACAGCAACCAGAATGTCCCATGAACTTGACAGCCACTAAAAGTTTTCAAACTGAAAAATGTATACAGCAATAATATTCACTGACTATGAGTAATATTTTACTATTCCAATTTTAAGCCATCCAGCATGCCTTTCCAAAAAGTTAGAAGTTTGGAGTAGAAAAAAGAAAACTCTGATCTAAAAAGTTACAAAAACTACAAAAGGTCAGGAAAAAAATTACCTAATATTCATACCAAACTGACTCTGTTTTCACTAAGAAATTCCATTATAAGTCAGTCTGGTTTTAGATCCTGTTATTTAAAGTACAAAATTAGTTTAAAGCTCCTCAGTACTAAGTTCATGCTAAATAATTTAAAAAGGAAAACATTTATATTTCAAATAAAAATATCTATAAAATGCCCTGTTCAAAGACTTTCTCAGTCTGACCATGCCGGTCCCACTTACAATATGGTAAGAAATATAAAGCATGAGAATTTGATATAAACACTACTGAAAACACATCTTTATTCTTGATTTTATCCATTTCTTGATATCACATACTGCATATCTATCCAAAACCATGGAATAGCAACCACATACAATATAAGCCACAAGTCTACATTTAAAATCTCATACTTTTTACATACAGTTTGGTCCAAACCTAAACTGTTTATGTTCTAATATTGAATACATGCAAAATAAATTTAGTTACATAATAGATTTCTTCAACTGGTAACAGTGTGGTAAGAAGGAATATTTTAGACTTTTTACAAATAACTGGCAAAAGTGATAGTTAATGGTATTACAGTACTCTGTAAAGTATTCTGGCAATGTACTCTCCTCAGTCCTTAAACAGAAATCATCTTGGCACTTATTTTGAAAGTATTGATCACTTGTAATTTCAAAACGTTATCATATTAGAGTACCCTTCACATAGAGTTTTATTTACAAGAATCGTACACTGTTTTTACTTGCTGTTCTGCATCTTCACCATTGTACCACTGATACATAAGATAATATTAAAAGAACTTCATCAGATGCTTAAAATGTTACAAAAGTATTTTAATCTATGCATCTTTGGAATTTTANATCTTCACCATTGTACCACTGATACATAAGATAATATTAAAAGAACTTCATCAGATGCTTAAAATGTTACAAAAGTATTTTAATCTATGCATCTGTGGAATTTTAGAAGAAATTTATTCTTTGATGTTAAAGGAACTGCTATATGAATTGCAAACTTTGCACCTGTGGATATATATTTTGGGCAATAAAACAGCATGATTTGAGACTGCAAAAAATAAAAAAAAAATACTGGCAAGAGACTTATTTACCTCTAAGAGATTTATGTACATTTCAATGCAACAGAGAAAGAACTTATATTTTCTGGTGTAAAATTCTTAGAAAAGAAAGGGATTGAAATTTCTTTCCTTATTTTGAACAGAGCTTTTGCCTTTTAATTATTATGTGCTCTTATAACAATTAACAGGATTTTGAATGACTTGAATCAGGTCCAAAATAATTATATAGTATATGAGTCTTTAGTATAATTAAAGAAGGTGATGTATGAAGGTAGTTTTCAAAATTAATTTTTTTGGGGGGGGAGTATAGTTGTTCTATGGTGTTGTGTTAGTTTCTACTGTACAGCAAAATGAATCAGCCATACTTGCCAAAAAGTCAAACTGGAGTTGAAAGTGAAAGTGAAATTCGCTCAATTATGTCCAACTCTGCGACCCCATGGACTATACAGTCCATGGAATTCTCCAGGCCAGAACACTGGAGTGGGTAGTCTATCCCTTCTCCAGGGGATCTTCCCAACCCAGGGATTGGACTGGGGTCTCCTGCAGTGCAGACAGATTCTTTACCAACTGAGCTATCAGGGAAGTCCCTCTACAGGAGGATAAAGTGTTTATTTGTACTAAAGATAGACACTACTTTTGATTCTGTAAATTTAATGACACCAAGTGAAGCAGCATGCTATAGTGTGTGAAAGTAAAAAAAAAAAACAAAAAACAAAAAAAAACTCATTTTAGAGAGGAACTAGGTGGTTCCTCTGTAAAATAACCAACTTTATACCCCCCCCAAAAAAATCCAATGAGTATTTGTGATTGTTTTTGTTGTTTAGTCACTAAGTCGTGTCAACTATTTTGCCACATCATGGACCCTAGCCAGCTGGGCTCCTCTGTCCATCAGATTTCCCAGGGAAGATCTTGGCATGGGCTGCCATCATCTTCTCCAGGGCATCTTCCCGACCCAGGGATTGAAGCAGTAAAATGAATTAACTTTTAGTTGTTGACAGACTAGACCAGAATTTTAATCTCAGTTGAAACAGTTCAATATTAATTATTTTTAAGCTGTTTCGTATGACCTGACTACTATTTATTGTCTTTGCATTACTTTCATATAATTGTTTATTTCAAATTTTGAGGTTATCACGTGAGACGAACAATACGATCTTTGGAACGGTACAAAAAGAGTAATTTCACAGGTCTCCTACACACTTTTTGGTTTCTTAGGTAACTAGTGATTCTGTTCAAGTCCTTAAGAAAAACTAAATGGATGCTTTGTCCCTCTAAAGCTAAACAAATTATAAAATATTCCATAGAAAGAAAACAAATTTCACTTGGCATTTAGAGTCTCCCTGAGTCCACACAAAGGCTGTATTTAAGTTTTTTGGGCCAGCTTCAAACTAGACAACTATATTTGGTTCACTTTATCAGTGCTTCACTAATCACTTGTTCCTCTCATTAAATTGAGTTATTTACCCATCTATGCTGACCTTGTATACTAGGAATACAATAGACTTTTATTATGGAATATTTTAAATACGTATATTGTGTACACCTAATGGCATAATGAAACTCCACCACCAATACAGTNATTTCACTTGGCATTTAGAGTCTCCCTGAGTCCACACAAAGGCTGTATTTAAGTTTTTTGGGCCAGCTTCAAACTAGACAACTATATTTGGTTCACTTTATCAGTGCTTCACTAATCACTTGTTCCTCTCATTAAATTGAGTTATTTACCCATCTATGCTGACCTTGTATACTAGGAATACAATAGACTTTTATTATTGAATATTTTAAATACGTATATTGTGTACACCTAATGGCATAATGAAACTCCACCACCAATACAGTAACTGTGAACTCAAAGGCCAATCCAGACATGGGACAGCGGACTAGTTTCAAATTGGGAAAGGAGAATGTCAAGGCTGCACATTGTCACCCTGCTTATTAAACTTATATGTAGAGTACATCATGCAAAATGCCAGGCAGGATGAAGCTCAAGCTGTAATCAAGATTGTCAGGAGAAATATCAATAACCTCATATATGCAGATAACATCATCCTTGTGGCAAAAAGTGAAGTGGAACTGAAGAGAATCTTGAAGAAAGTGAAAGAGGAGAGTGAAAAAGGTGGCTTAAAACTTAACATTCAAAAGATGAAGATCATGGCATCCAGTCCCATTGCTTCAAGACAGATAGGAGATCAAACCAGTCAATTCTAATGGAAATCAGTCCTGAATAGTCATTGGAAGAACTGATGCTGAAGCTGAAGCTCCAATACTTTGGCCACCTGATGTGAAGAACTGACTCACTGGAAAAGACCCTGATGTTGGGAAAGGTTGAAGACAGGAGGAGAAGGGGATGAAAGAGGATGAGATGGTTGGATGGCATCACCAAGTCAATGGATGCGAGTCTGAGCTAGCTCTGGGAGTTGATGATGGACAGGGAGGCCTGACATGCTGCAGTCCATGAGGCTGCAAAGAGTTGGACATAACTGAGTGACTGAACAAGAACACATTGCCTCAGGGACACCCCTGATGCCCAGGAGCCTGCCAGATTATTCAGATTAGCCATCTAACAGGGAGCGCAGGAAACCTTACCAACCCAGCCCTTATGACGTGTAAGCTGATTTCTATGTCTCCAGCTCACTCTTACTCCTGCCCCCGGATCTATCTCCTCTACGCAGCCCTGCCTGGCAGCTTTCTCTGGTTTGGTGCTGCAACAAAGAGTTTTGCCTTTCATCTGTATGAGTGTCAGTATGTTTCATTGATACTGCCAGCACCCCCCCCCAAAAAAAATCCTAAATCTTATAAAATAGTCAAATCTCATTTCTCTCATCTGATTGTTTTAGTTCTATAAAAAATTAGTTTATCATATCATAAATTCTAATGTCTGAAGAAAAGTTAGAAAAACATAAGGAAAAAATAAATACATAAGAAATAAAAAGTAAGTAACAAATGGAAAGTATCCTAACATTGCTCTTGTCAGGTAACTATTGTAAATAAACTAATTCAATATGGTGTATTTATAGGAGCAGGACACACTTTAAGCTTACTGTGACTGTTTTCTGAAGATATTATTTCTACAACCTGGAGACAGGAATACCAGACCACCTTACCTGCCTCCTGAGAAATCTGTATGCAGGTCAGGAAGCAACAATTAGGAATGGACATGGAACAAAAGACTGTTTCCAAATCGGGAAAGGAGTACGTCAAGGCTGTATATTGTCACCCTGCTTATTTAACTTATATGCAGATACATCATGTGAAATGCTGGGCTGGATGAAGCACAGGCTGCAATCAAGATTTCTTGAAGAAATATCAATAACTTCAGATATGCAGATGATACCACCCTTATGGCAGAAAGCAAAGAACTAAAGAGCCTCTTGATGAAAGTGAAAGAGGAGAGTAAAAAAGTTGGCTTAAAACTCACATTCAGAAAACTAAGATCATTGCATCTGGTCCCATCACTTCATGGTAAATAGACAGAGAAACAATGGAAACAGTGACAGACTTTAATTTGGGGGGCTCCAAAATCACTGCAGATGGTGACTGCAGTCATGAAATTAAAAGGCTCTTGCTCCTTGGAAGAAAAGCTATGACCAACCTAGACAGCATATTAAAAAGCAGAGACATTACTTTGCCAACAAAGGTCCATGTAGTCAAGGCTATGATTTTTCCAGTGGTCATGTATGGATGTGAGAGTTGGACTGTGAAGAAAGCTGAGCACTGAAGAACTGATGCTTTTGAACTGTGGTGTTGGAGAAGACTCTTGAGAGTACCTTGGACTGTAAGGAAATCAAAACAATCAACCTAAAGGAAATCAGTCTTGAATAATCATTGGAAGGTCTGATGCTGAAGCTGAAACTCCAATACTTTGGCCACCTGATGTGAAGCACAGACTCATCGGAAAAGACCCTGATGCTGGGAAAGATTGAAGGTAGAAAGAGAAGGGGACGATTGAGGATGAGAGGATTGGATGGCATCACCGACTGGATAGACATGAGTTTAGGTAAACTCTGGGAGTTGGTGATGGACAGGGAGGCCTGGCATGCTGCAGTCCATGGGGTCGCAAAGAGTTAGACAAGACTGAGCGACTGAACTGAACTGATATTTCTTCTCTGGATGTATATGTTTAGTAAACAAAGAATACTTTTCCAGTCTATAGGATGAATTCATTAAAATGAATTTAAATAAACTCATAAACATGAGTTTGAGTAAGCTCCAAGAATTGCTGAAGGATAGGGAAGCTGGTGTGCTGCAGTCCTTGAAGTTGCAAAGAGTCGGACACGGATAAGAGACTGAACAACCACAATATTTAGTTATTTTTCAAGTTAAATACATCTTTACCAAAATAACTGCCATAGTAAAGACTTTGGTACTTTAGATTTTTCATTCTAGGAAAAGAAAATGAAAGAAAGAGAAGAGAATTTCTCAACACTGAAGAGAGAAAATCTCTTGACATTTAAGTAATTATTAGTCTAAATTAAGCATACATGAATTTAATAATGAGTAATTTCTCACACACTCTAGAACCAGATTTTAAGAACTGATTGAACTATTGGGCTTAGAGAAATTGTAACTTGTAAGATTTTCTTAAGGAAAATGCTCGGTTTTAGCCCCACATTCAATATATTTCCTAATTTGTCTTTTGATTTTTGAGTACTTGTTTTAACACAAAATACTATGGGCNTATTATTTCATCCCCACCACCAGCTATACTTACTTCAAGGACTTTAAATATTATTTTGATAGTAATGTTAAAAACTGCAATCTGGATTTCATTTCTTAATTATGGTATTTTATTTCTTGCACTCATGCACATGTAAAATATTTTACTTATGGTTAATTGTGTATTGTTTTACTGTACTAAAAATATTTAATTCTGACTAAAATTCTAAGTGACTTTAATAATATATTACTGTTACAATATGATGCTCTTGGTAATACGCACTCAACAGATAAATGAGATGTTTGTCATCAAGAAATTTTGAGGCTAGAAAAATTAATAAATTAATTTTCATTTATAGGTCATAAAAAACATCCTCTGAGTTTGTTATATGGAGTTTATTAAAAGTCAGACATAGGAGAAAGTATGAAACTTTGGATTAAACATGAAGAATTACCTCATGAATATTAGGCTTATGATACTAGTACCAAACAGATTTCACTTATGATGCTAGTACCAAATGTATCTTGTCTAAATTCCCTCATTAAAGGCATACTAATTACTTTTTTGAACAAAAAGGAAAGGTGTTCTAATAATGAAATTTCAATCTTTAATGTGTTAAATTTATTTTCCTTTTCTGCCCTTTAACAAAATTCTATAAATGAAATGCCTTTCAATTTTTAAATAACCCTGTGTTTAAAAAACATCTTAAATAGCTCATGAAAAATTTGCCACGTGTTGAACAGAAAAGCATTTATTGAACTACACAGGCACATTAGGGTGAGTGGCTGGCTTAAACTGCCTTGCAGCTCCATGAAATGTCTTATACTCCCATTAATAACACTCTTTTCTCCAGTGAACTAAGTTGCAATAATTGTTGAACAGGATAGCTGTTGGCCTTGTCTTCTAATTCAACAATATTCTGAATATTTCTTCCTGATTTTGCAGTATATATGTGTGTATATATGTTTAAGAATTATTTCTAACCATTTATAAAACCATATATATATATATATATATATATTTGTGTGAGTATATATATAGGCTTCCCAGTTGGTGCTAGTGGTAAAGAACCCACCTACCCATGGAGGAGACATCAGCTTGATCTCTGGGTCAGATAAATCCCCTTGGGGAGGGCACCCAACCCATATATTTATATGTATACTGTTACTGCCTCTGATGAGAATGACAAAGTACAGAGGGGTTAAAGCTTGTTAGTGGGAGATTCCATTTTCCTATTTGGAGTCCAACATTTAATCACATGGGCTGCTGCTTCTTACTACCTTATAACATAAGGAAAATATCAATAAATAGTTAATTCTGGGTAAGAAGGTCAGGGTAGATGGTAGGCAAGTTCACAATTTGTAATGTCATACTGGGAACCCATGCACTATGTAGGTATAGACAGGAGTATGAATATAGATGTGGATACAGATATAGATGCAAATACATGCATATGTGCAGATATCCAACAATAAGGAACTTGGATTTCAGATATTCCTAAATTTAATTTTTGTCTATTTTCCTCTAGCGAGACGAAGACTAATGATTTAATCCTGGATTACTTTTCTCAGCCAAGAATAAGATCCCACACAAAGGTCACAGTGACTTCAAAGCAATAATTACACCAACAATGATAAATTGCAATCCATCAAACTTCTTCACAGATAGCAACTACCTCATACCAAAGAGGCTGGGTGGTTTCAAATTAGCAGACAAATGTAAATTTATAAAACTGAAGATACCTATTTTATACATTCAGAGAAATTACAGTCAAAAAAAAAGATTTTTCTTTTGTGGCTTCCAAGTCCTTCAGGAGCATTGAAGCTTAACTATTCTCACCCTCCTTTTAGTTACTCTCATCTACCATCTATCTCTGTATCACTGTAAAAACACCTTCTGCGTCTTTGCTGAATTCTAGGATTCTTGGCCTGTATTTTGATAATTAACATTTATATGTTACATAAAAAAAAAAACATTGGACCCAATGAATTAAGCTTCAGTACTCTGAAAACTAGAGACAGCTGCTGAATATATATACTCCTTTGGCTCAGATGGTTAAGCATCTGTCTACAATGCGGGAGACCTGGGTTCGATCCCTGGGTTGGGAAGGTCCCCTGGAGAAGGAAATGGCAATCCACTCCAGTTCTATTGCCTGGAAAATCCCATGGACGGAGGAGCCTGGTAGACTACAGTCCATGGGGTCGCAAAGAGTCGGAGACGACTGAGTGACTTCACTTTCACTTTGTCTAGGTAAACATTTTGACTACAAGTGAGATGGACTTAAGACTTAAATGATGGATAATAATGTTGCCAGTTTTTAGTTTGGAGAGTAACTGACTTCCTTTTTTCCCCTACTAATGTGATAAGATTCAGTGTAAGGGGGCTTTTGTTTTGTTTTGATTTTTTTGCCACCTGGCATGTGAGATTTTGGGTCCCCCATGAGAGACTGGACCCAGGCCCTCTGCATAGAAGCACAGAGTCTTACCCACTGGACCATCAGGAAGTCCCTAGAAGATTCAGTTAAATGTTCACTGTAAACACTATGAGGTTAGACTCACACACTGAACTATAATCTAATGCCATGAAAATGGAACATGGTGGATTATGAAACAAACCTATTGATATTCAAGAGCCTGGCCACTTAATTTTTCACATCAAAGTGGATATGCTCACATCAAGGAGTTTATGAAAATTGTGAAGGTATAGGAAACAATTTATGTTAATGTGCAAATTGAATATAAGAAAAATAAAAAAGGTTTTGCATAATTAGCCATTCCTTTCCCCAAGTAAATGCATAGTCTCTTCTCAGAATAATTTTGTAACTGTTCAAGCTTTCAAATTTTCCTCATCTAGTTATAAGAAAATCATGAGATGGTACAGGATAAAAAATTCATCTAAACAAGTAAATAATAGAAAACTGCTTTTATTTTTACAACTTTTGAAAACAGTTCAAAAAGCTGGACATTATGCAGTCAACAAAGAGTAAATGACTGCTGTCATAGCTCTCTGTTCAACTTCTAAAATGTTTCTTTTCAAATAGTCCAAGGGAAAAAAAATTTTAAGTAAATAAAGGCAGAAATTGAAGTTTCTGATTTCTTCTTCCTTAAATGTCAACAGTTATAGTAAGCCATATGGAGTTAGCATCTTCCTCTGCTATATGATTTTTGGGATATATTTTATACATATTTTCCTAAGGCCTTTCCTGCCACTGTTTGCCAAAAACTACTGATTAACTTATCATTTTTTATGTGTCATTTTACTGAAAGCAAGACTAATTTTCTAAATTTTAAATGATAGGAGTTCAGACAAGTTAAAATACAGACCACAATTATTTTCAGGAATGTTAATAGGTACTTTTCAACTAGATAGTCTACCTTTTTACAAATGAGAAGATTAAGACTCAAAGAGATTAAGTCCTTTCAACAATGTTATACTAAACTGCTTAAGATTTCTTTGTTCTTTAAGAGTTCTTATAGTAAAGAATCAAAATCACATAATGNNNNACATAATGCTTAAAATTCAAGATTATTTGGGAAATTAAACCGCATGTAATATATAGAAATATCTGCAAGAATACGTCTATGAAGTTAGTAAAGATTTTAAACATAAATATGAAGATAAGGCAAATATATCTTCAATACTGATCTGACTTGGGGATAAATGTCTTAGAATACAACGCTGAAGGTTTTTCTTCTCCACTTTTCTTTTATGCCTATCCTCCTTAATTGCTGATAAATGAGACACAGCTAAAAACACAATATACTAGACAGGAAAACAGCTACTCTTCCAATTTATCACTATTGATCATTATTTTACTCCAGTACTCTTGCCTGGAAAATTCCATGGACAGAGGAGCCTGGTAGCCTACAGTCCATGGGGTCGCTAAGAGTTGGATACGACTGAGCGACTTCACTTTCACTTTTCACTTTCATGCCTTAGAGAAAGAAATGGCAACCCACTCAAGTGTTCTTGCCTGGAGAATCCCAGGGACGGGGGAGCCTGGTGGTCTGCCGCCTGTGGGGTTGCACAGAGGCATACACGACTGAAGTGACTTAGCAGCAGCAGTGAATTTAGTTAAGTAGCCTTTCTTAAATAGAAAAAAACATACTGTTAGAGACAGGAAGATCTAACCGTTTTCTGCTCTTTAACTACTTCATTATATTATTTTTGAGCCTCTAAATAACATACCTACTACAAAAGGATCAATTCACATTTTTGAAAATAATTATCATTTTTATTCCTATCATTTGGAATTTCAATAATTATTCTTATTTGCAGCAAAAAGAAAAAAATGACAAAAATACCAACNCTATCATTTGGAATTTCAATAATTATTCTTATTTGCAGCAAAAAGAAAAAATGACAAAAATACCAACATTGTGTTTGTCAGGCATTTGAGAGAAAGAACCTTAAAAATATGGGAAATGTATGTAACAAATCCCCCAAAATTCTAGAGAATTCTTAGTTTTACTCAAAAGCAAAGGAAAACTATTAAGGAAAAAAAAAGGTAAATTATTTTTCATGAAAATTGCATAGTTGCATTTCTTATGTTTGCACAATTCTACCATTAAGTTAAAAACTCTTTAAGGCAATTTGAATTACACATTGTCAAAGGATCAAGGATTAGTCTCATTAAACAATTAACTCTGAGGCACTGATGTTTTGAGTCTGATATAAATGGCAAAGTTCCCATACCATGGGAAGTGGACTTTGCTTGAGGGGAAAGTATGCTTCTGAATGATAAAAATATAAATGGAAAAATTCCCAACCACCACATTTAAATGTTAGCCCCTGTCAGAATGCCTATCACATATGTTTTATCCTTGGATATGAGAACAATCAAATGCAATAAAAGATACATCATTTCACAGTTTAAAAAGCAGGAATGGATGACAAATATAATTTCAGCTAAGATAGTGGACATAAATAGCAAATCAGCTGCTTTAATTGCCATACTGTTTCGTTCATCAATTTCAGGTAAACCGGTCTTCTAGAATAATATAAATGTAAACCTACAGTGGAGACTTCAGTGTTTGGCAACCTGTCATCTAGTTATCCTTCACAACAACAACAAAAAGTTAGAGAAATATCCAGAGGCCCCAAATCACACTCAAATAGAGAAGAAATTGAACAAGTGTAGCTGGTAGCTGCCCATGGAAAAACTACCAAATCTCACCTGCCTAGATTTTCCTGTTTAACAGGACACAGGAAGAGGATGCCAGCCTGAGGCCCTATATTAAAACAGGAAGACAGAACTAAGAGAGCCAGCGTAAAGCTGAGCCCTCCCAGGACGCTGATTCCAGCAAAATACAAACTAGGAGAAGACCCACCAAAAGGGGGTGAAGGTGATGAAATGTGCCCATTTGGGCATCATTCTTGGGATGGGAACACCGGAGACTCTCTCCGAATTTATAATCACAGATCAGCCTTCAAGTGGGCACCTAGCTACAATTCATATGGCCTTGTGAGATCTGAAAAATTCCTTCCTTCCCCACTGCAAACCAAGGACCTAGGCTAAATTGATTTTCCTTTCTTAAGCTGTAAGTGTTCATGGAAACAAATGCAAATCACTTAAAAATGACCTTCAATCCGGCCTACAATGGCAACCCAGGCCTTTCAATTTCTACAAACGTAAAAAATATGAATTTCTATACTTTCCCCTCCCCTTCCACTCTTTTTCTTATACAGACACAGACATAGATTCATATGGAAACAAACCATTATAAGTAAAAAAAAAAAAAAAATGTCAAAGGAACCAAAAAGGTACTAGAAACTGAATGAATGTTAAACAACAGAGCAGACAGAATAGATCATCAACTAAAGATTTTTTCTTGGTGTCAGAATGATAATGTCATTCTGATAGTTTATGTCTAATCTGTTCTCATAGCGTCTTAAATATCATAGTCTGATGTCAAATATGATAGTTATGAAACATCAAAAATATAGTGAGATGTCTTAAGTATATTTGATATCTGGAGAAAGGTAATATTTAAAACAGAGCAGAGACAACATTTGAAGGGATAAATGTTAACAATTGTTGAAAGAAATGTACCTTCAGTTTTGGAAATATCCCAACCATGGTTTAAAACATAAGCCTATACTTCAAAATATGATGTGCAATTTTGCAATATTTAAGATGAATAGAAATGCTTAATGAGAGCTTTGCAGAAACAACAGATTCAAAAATATTTTTCAAGGACTGCCCTGCTGGCACCTGGATAAGTGTCTGCCTGCCAGTGCAGGGGACACAGCTTTGATCCCTGGTTTGGGAAGATTTCACCTGCCGTGGAACAGCTAACCATGCTGTGCCACAGCTGCTGACCCCATGTTCCACAAGCAGAGAAGCCACCACAAGGAGAAGCACACAGACAGCAAGGGGAAGTAGCCTCCCGCCAGCCACAAGAGTAACCCCTCGCAGAGCCATAAGGCCCAAAGCGAAAGTGAAGTCGCTCAGTCGAGCCCGACTCTTTGCTACCCCACGGACAGCAGCCTGCACCAAGCTCCTCTGTCCATGGGATTTTCCAGGCAAGAGTACTGGAGTGGGTTGCCATTTCCTTCTCCAGGGAATCTTCTGAACCCAGGGATCGAACCCAGGTCTCCCACATTGTAGACAGACACTTTACCGTCTGAGCCACCAGGGAAGCCCAGGGCAGCCAAAAATAAAATACATAAAAATTTTAAAATGTTTCTTTCAAGAAAAAAGACATTTCTACATAAGAAAGTACTGAGAGTTGACCATTAAAACTTTCCTATTAGAGCAACTTCTAAAAGATGTTAAGGGGAAAAAAAAGTGGTCAAGTGTCTAAGATGTAAGAAGTAACAGTGCACTAAAAAGAACCAAGCCTGCATGTAACTGTGTCCTCTGCACACACAAATGAGGAAAATAGTGTTTTAGAGATGAAAAAGAAAACCTTGATTCCTATATCCTTTCGAGAAAAGATAGTATGAGATTCAGCTTACAGCTTTAAATTGCTTTGATTTGAAATATACATTTTCAGCATAAATCAGTAAGTCACAAACAAGGAGACTTCTAAGCAGGTTTGCTGCTTCTATAACCTAATGAATTCAAACAAAGTTTTCAAGGACTTTATTATACACTGTTTTAGAAATGACCCCCAAATCTCCTAATTCCCTTCTATAAGAAATAAGCTGTATTTTCAGTTAGTTCCCAAGCTGTTTAAAAATTGGAGTAGAAAATTAAGTAAAATGAAAAGATTTTTGCATTTCATATATTTGAATTCAGAAATTCACAATTCAAATGGCTACCAAGAAAATCTTGCTTAACATAATATAGGATTAATGTGAAGACTCAAATAAGGTTTTTTTCAACTAATTAGAAATACAGATGAGGTAANGAACAATTTTAAGAACCCATAATAATTTCATTCTGATGAAGCACAAAGAATAACTAATGAATGTTCGGCTGCACAAAACTCAGAATAAATTGTATTCCCTATTCCCAAATGTTAGTTTGAAGAATTAAACAATCCACTACAGTCCTTTCTTTTCTCTAAATAAAAATTCTAATGAAGCAATATAGGAAGATACAGGATGTAGTGTCTTCCACAGTGTAGTTTACTTATGAAACATTTAAAAGTCTTTGAAAAAATTAAAAACTTCTTTTACTTATCAAGAGTTTACAGTCTAGTGTAGTCAACAGAATCAATCCTCAATTACAGTACAGGGTGGTTGTTAGGTAACCTTTTCAGTTCAGCTCAGTTGCTCAGCCGTGTCTGACTCTTTGAGACTTCATGGACTGCAGCACGCCAGGCCTTCCTGTCCATCACCAACTCCCAGAGCTTGCTCAAACTCGTGTTTCATTGAGTTGGTGATGCCATCCAACCATCTCACCCTCTGTCGTCCACTTCTCCTCTTGCTTTCAAACTTCCCAGCATCAGCGTCTTTTCCAGTGAGTCATTTCTTTGTATCAGGTGGCCAAAGAATTGGAGCTTCAGGCCTTATATGAATATTCAGTACTGATTTCCTTTAGGATTGACTGGTTTGATCTCCTTGCTGTCCAAGGGACTCTCAGGAGTCTTCTCTAGCTCCACAGTGCGAAAGCATCAATTCTTCAATGCTCAACCTTCTTTATAGTCTGATTCTCACATCCATACATGACTACTGGAAAAATCACAGCTTTGACTAGATGGACCTTTGTTGGCAAAGTAATGTCTCTGCTTTTTAATATACTGGTAGGTTGGTCATAGCTTTTCTTCCAAGGAGAAAGCATCTTTTAATTTCATGGCTGCAGTCACCATCTGCAGTGATTTGGGAGCCCAAGAAAATAGTCTATCACTGTTTCCCCATCTATTTGCCATGAAGTGATGGGACCAGATGCCATCATATTAGTTTTTTGAATCTTGAGTTTTAAGCCAGCTTTTCCACACTCTTCTTTCAAGAGGCTCTTTAGTTCCTCTTCACTTTCTGCCATAAGGGTGGTGTCATCTGCATATCTGAGGTTATTGATATTTCTCCCAGCGATCTTGATTCCAGCTTGTGCTTCTTCCAGCCCAGCGTTTCTCATGATGTACTCTGCATAGAAGTTAAATAAGCAGGGTGACAAAATACAGCCTTGACATACTCCTTTCCCAGTTTGGAACCTGTCTCTTGTTCCATGTCTGGTTCTAACTGTTGCTTCCTGACCTGCATACAGATTTCTCAGGAGGCAGGTCAGGTAGTCTGGTATTTCCATCTCTTTCAGAATTTTCCAGTCCTTTGTGATCTACACAGTCAAAGGCTTTGGCATAGTCAATAAAGCAGACATTTTTCTGGAACTCTCTTGCTTTATCTTTATGATCCAACAGATGTTGGCAATTTGATCTCTTATTCCTCTGCCTATTCTATATCCAGCTTGAACATCTGGAAGTTTCATGGTTCCCATACTTTTGAAGCCTGACTTGGAGAAATTTGAGCATTACTTTGCTAGCACGTGAGATGAGTTCAATTGTGCCATAGTTTGAGCATTCTTTGGCTTTGTCTTTCTTTGGGATTGGAATGAAAACTGACCTTTTCCAGTCCTGTGGCCACTGCTGAGCTTTCCAGATTTGCTGGCCTATTGAGTGCAGCAGTTTCACAGCTTCATCTTTTAGGATTTGAAATAGCCCAATGGAATTCCATCACCTCCACTAGCTTTGTTTGTAGTGATGCTTTCTAAGGCCCACTTGACTTCACATTCCAGGATGTCTGGCTCTAGGTGAGCAATCACACCATCATGGTTATCTGGGTCATGAAGCTCTTTTCTGTATATAGTAGAGTCTGCATCCATATAGTGGATGTGGGCAGGGTTCATGTATCTGCAAACATGGTTAGGGGGCTGCCAACAGAACCTGTTACCTAAATCCTACTTCAGATTGGACTTTCTCGTGGTGTGAACCCTCGTTGATATGATATGTGTGTCTTTTCCACGAGGACCTTGAGAGGTTCTTCTAATATGCTCAGTCCTAAACTCATTCTTTGAAAGTGTTTAAGTAAGTTTACCAACCTACTCTGTGGTTTATTTCTCCACTCACTGCATGTATTTTGGAGTCTGGGTAGTTATGTTGTAAGTATGGAAAATAGGTGATGTTATGTATGCTCCTGTTGTTGATATTCATATTTCATAAATACCATGGTCACCATTTTCCTATGGGGACTTTTTGAAGTGTCCAGGCCAGCTATTGTTCAAAGCATTCTACACTTTTGTGTTGTCTGAGGGTGTTACACAATTTACTTTGTTTCTCTGTCTTTTCTATTTTCTGTAACTTATAATTTAGATATGTATTAGAAAAAATTTTTAAAAATGCATGAGTCTGTGTGCTTCCTTTTTTAAAATGATAACAGTGTGTGAATAATTTAAGGTTGTCTTATCATTAAGAAAGTAAAGTTCACTCATGTAATGGTTACATTGATGACAGCCAGATATCTTCACTGTATCATTTTTTTTCTTTGCAATTAGAAATTAATAGGAAGAAAAATTCAGTCAGCAACACAAAATGTAATTGAGCATCTGAAAATTTTATGTGAATATATAAAAATAAATCTCTCAAATACTGTCATTATCACTCTTGAATAAATAAGGTGGAAAATAAATTTCATTTGAGCAAAATCTCACAGATTTTAAATTTAGTATTTTCACTAAAAATGCTGATGAAATAAAATGCTTAAATTACTATGTAGTTGAAAAATCACACTTGGATCTTACCCCTAGTTTTAATAATTTAAACAGACAGGTATTCAGTTCAGTTGAGTTGTGTCCAACTCTTTGTGACCCCATGAACCACAGCACGCCAGGCCTCCCTGTCCATCACCAGCTCACTGAGTCCACCCAAATCCATGCCCATTGAGTCGGTGATGCCATCCAACCATTCCATCCTTTGTCATCCCCTTCTCCTCCTGCCCTCAATCTTTCCCAGCATCAGGGTCTTTTCAAATGAGTCAGCTCTTTGCATCAGGTGGCCAAAGTATTGGAGTTTCAGCTTCAACATCAGGCCTTCCAATGAACACCCAGTATTTATCTTCTTTAGGATGGACTGGTTGGATCTTCTTGCAGTCCAAGACAGGATTTGATTAGTGTCAAAAATATTTTTTCCTGAGAATTTATTGTATTAATATTGTCATTGCACTGTCAAAATAAATATGTGAAATATTTGGGAAGGTAAGCCAGAAATTACTATCCCACAAAACAATGAAATATATTAGAGAAAATATGATAACCTTACTAAAATATTTATAATGCTTATTCATGATGAAAAGGGCATAACAAGGTTCAAGTAATTGAACAAGACAACCTATTAATATAAATGAAAGATTATATTTGATTAAAATTGCTCTAAGAATTTGAATAGTGCTACAAAACAAAGTATAATAGTTAATATCGGAAAAGTACTAATATTTTTAACATTTTTGCTGTTCTGTGAAATACATAGACCCAGGTTAATTAATAAAGAGAAGTAAGCTGATTTAAAAAAAAATGAACTTTGGAGAGTCTCACTANGTCATCCCCTTCTCCTCCTGCCCTCAATCTTTCCCAGCATCAGGGTCTTTTCAAATGAGTCAGCTCTTTGCATCAGGTGGCCAAAGTATTGGAGTTTCAGCTTCAACATCAGGCCTTCCAATGAACACCCAGTATTTATCTTCTTTAGGATGGACTGGTTGGATCTTCTTGCAGTCCAAGACAGGATTTGATTAGTGTCAAAAATATTTTTTCCTGAGAATTTATTGTATTAATATTGTCATTGCACTGTCAAAATAAATATGTGAAATATTTGGGAAGGTAAGCCAGAAATTACTATCCCACAAAACAATGAAATATATTAGAGAAAATATGATAACCTTACTAAAATATTTATAATGCTTATTCATGATGAAAAGGGCATAACAAGGTTCAAGTAATTGAACAAGACAACCTATTAATATAAATGAAAGATTATATTTGATTAAAATTGCTCTAAGAATTTGAATAGTGCTACAAAACAAAGTATAATAGTTAATATCGGAAAAGTACTAATATTTTTAACATTTTTGCTGTTCTGTGAAATACATAGACCCAGGTTAATTAATAAAGAGAAGTAAGCTGATTTAAAAAAAAATGAACTTTGGAGAGTCTCACTACCTCTGTTTGTCTCATTGTATTTCACAGCCATTAGAAGCCATAAATAAGTATATGAATTTGAACTGAACGAAAGGTTTTCAGTGGGAGATGAAGCGTAAGGAAGGTCTCAGGTATCTTCTTGAAGTTATCAGTTATGAGTAGTTAGATTTGCTTGAACACACCAGTCTGACTCAGAGGATCGCTGAGGACCCTTTCAAGATCTCTAATTCTATTACACAGGTGTCACTCTGCGATGAAAGAACATAGTATTCAGAGCAAGAGACTGGACTTTTGTTCAAACTCTACTATGGCTGCTAGGACATCATGACTGAATCACTTAGTCTATGATGTCATTCCTCAGTGATGTAGCTGACATTCATAATAAATTCCCCAGATTACAATGCACTGTAACTTGAAATATATATCTATATGTTTATGTATCTATACATATATGTGTACAGATAAATTTGAAATTGAGTATTAACTATATGTACTATAAATTACTGTTATATTATAATTCATTATATAATGCATCCCTGCAATATATCTTTATATTGAGTTGGCCAAAACTTCATTTGGGTATTTCAACCCCAAAAGAACATTTGGGTGAACCCAACTGTATTTGCTAAATTCTCCTTTTGTTTAAAATGTGTCCTGAATAATCCTCTTTATAGACTGTGATGTGTTGAGGTGCATCGATAGCAGCTTTGTTCCTAAACTGCAGATTAAAAACCTGTGTTTTACCTATACAAACTATTTAGAATTTTCTCAACACTCAACTGACTGAACAATTTGCTTGGGTAGCAGACTTAATAAAGCAGAAAAACCATGTCTTTTCATGGGCCACCACAGTTTTGAGAGTTTACTCTATTACACAAGAATTCTGATAATGAATGTATTATGACAAAGAGACATTACTTTTCTCCTCCAAATTAATTACACAGGAAATGTTTCTCATTAAGTTTGGGAAGAAAAGCTGATCTTAGGCTCCAAAATCACTGCAGATGGTGACTACAGCCAAGGAATTAGAAGACACTTGCTTCTTGGAAGAAAAGCTATGACCAACCTAAACAGCATATTAAAAATCAGAGACAATACCTTGCCAACAAAGGTCCATCTAGTAAGAGCTATGGTTTTTCCAGTTGTCATGTTTGGTTGTGAGTGTTGGACCATAAATAAAGCTGAGCACCAAAGAATTGATGCTTTTGAATTGTGGTTTTGGAGAAGACTCTTTAGAGTCCCTTGCACTTCAAGGAGATCCAACCAGTACATCCTAAAGGAAATCGGTCCTGAAAATTCATTGGAAGCACTGATGCTGAAGATGAAACTCCAATACTTTGGCCACCTGATATGAAGAACTGACTCACTGGAAAACACCTGATGCTGGGAAAGACTGAAGGCTGAAGGAGATGGGGATGACAGAGGATGAGATGATTGGATGGTATCATTGACTGGATGGACATGAGTTTGAGCAAGCTGCAGGAGCTGGTGATGAACAGGGAATCCTGGCATGCTCTAGTCCATGGGACCTCAAAAAGTCAGACACGACTGTGCAACTGAAGTGAACTGAAATAGCAGGGAGATGAAAAATAAGTATTTTTCAAACTGCAACCTCTTCTACCTAACTTTCAAATATAGTTTATGTTGATGTGTCTCAACATTTCTTATTTTATTTCTACATACATGTTAAAGTGAAGTCACTCAGTCGTGTCCGACTCTTTGTGACCCCATAGACTGTAGCCTACCAGGCTCCTCCCTCCATGGGATTCTCCAGGCAAGAGTACTAGAGTGGGTTGCCATTTCCTTCTCCAGGGGATCTTCCTGACCCAGGGATCAAACCCAGGTCTCTTGCATTCCAGGCAGACACTTTAACCTCTGAACCACCAGGGAAACATGTTAACAGATCCCTTAATCAGTTCAGTTCAGTCTCTCAGTCAAGTCAGACTCTTTGTGATCTCATGGCCTGCAGCACGCCAGGCCTCCCTGTCCATCACCAACTCCCAGATTTTACTCAAACTCATGTCTCCTGAGTCGGTGATGCCATCCAACCATTTCACACCTTAATATTTATGATTAATACTGTTTTTTCCTATAGGTGTTGTGGTAACGAATAATATGATCATAAATGTGAATTGAGAATCACCCAATAACAAAATGTTGATAACAATAAACACTAATTTCTCAAGTACTATAATAAAAATTGCCCTTTTAGACAGCAAATTTGACTCTAAATTATTCTGAACTTCAAATAGTTAAAAATTAAATTACCAACACATTGTCTCCATTTTAGTACCTGATAAAATGTTTCAATAAAAGTGTCCTGGTTTGTCTGGCTAAAGGGAAAATAAATTTAGTGTGATCATAATAAAATAATTACTAGCTTCATAGTAAAGGTAACTCAGGGGAAAATCCTTCCATATGTCTACACACACACACATAGACACACACAAAGTAGATTTCCCAGATTAAGAAAAGAGACATTTTAGTTACAGTGAGAACTGTTAAGAAAGTAGCCAGCATTTTATTGAATATAGGAGGAGGGGGCATACTTTAATAATATAACTAATAAAAGCTGTTCAGTGTGAATTAAAAGAGTGGAAAAGAAGAATCTAAGCCAGAAATAAAGCCCTGTAAAGGTGACTAATGCAGAGAAGTTTAAGGGAAGAACAAAATATAGCTTTGGAGAGAAGGTCATCAGAGGGTTAAGAAAGTAAGTTTGGTATCTCCAGGAGAAGCCCTTCTTACAGTTAAAAACTTTTAGTGAGTTATCAAGGAGAAAATGAATAAGATTGCATAGACTTTTTTATTTTATTTATTTATTTTTTAAGTTTATTTTTTTTTAATTTTTATCTTTATTTTACTTTACAATACTGTATTGGTTTTGCCATACATTGACATGAATCCACCAGGGGTGTATATGCGTTCCCAAACATGAACCCCCCTCCCACCTCCAACCCCATAACATCTCTCTGGGTCACCCCCGTGCACCAGCCCCAAGCATCCTGTATCCTGCATCAAACCTAGACTGGCGATTCATTTCTTACATGATAGTATACATGTTTCAATGCCATTCTCCCATCTCATCCTACCCTCTCCCTCTCCCCCAGAGTCCAAAAGTCCGCACTACACATCTGAGTCTCTTTTGCTATCTTGCATACAGGGTCATCATCACCATCTTTCTAAATTCCATATATATGCCTTAGTATACTATATTGGTGTTTTTCTTTCTGGCTTACTTCACTCTGTATAATCGGTTCCAGTTCCATCCATCTCATTAGAACTGATTCAAATGTATTCTTTTTAATGGCTGAGTAATACTCCATTGTGTATATGTACCACTGCTTTCTTATCCATTCATCTGCTGATGGACATCTAGGTTGTTTCCATGTCCTGGCTATTATAAACAGTGCTGCGATGAACATTGGGGTACATGTGTCTCTTTCTATTCTGGTTTCCTCGGTGTGTCTGCCCAGCAGTGGGATTGCTGGGTCATAAGGCAGTTCTATTTGCAATTTAGAATCTGTGGCTTACAAATGTGTCCAAGTGAAACAAAGAGTGTAAAAATGCATCCAGTTCTCAGGTAGGGAACTGACTCAGTCAGTCTCAGCTGATCCTTCGCTATCACAAAAGTGACAGTTTAAAGAATGCATGTCCATCATTTAAGAGGACTGTGTGTAAAACACAGTGGACGCATCTGGATTACACGAGCCAGAATTGCAGGGTCCAAAATCATTCTACTAAAAGTGTATTCTGTAGCAGATAGCCGTGTAGTAAAATCTGAACTTAAGTCAGAAATAATTATATTGAAACTGACATTTATGTTTCATTTATTGAGTATCCTATATTCTGTTAAATACTTTGTATAGATAATGTTATTTAATTCTGACAAATAAAACCTATCACAGCTTATTGGAACATTCATTTTAATAGATAAGATAACCTAGTTTTAGAGAAACAAAATGGGTTGTCCATAGTTCAAATGTTTAAATGGTGGGTCGAGGATGTAACTGATGCAGTTTGATGCTAATACTAATTTAGTAATGAGCAGGAGTAAATTCTATTCTTTAATGCTGTTTCATGATTTCTTCTATCTCTGGGATATGTGATAAAGAAAGTGCAGTCAAAAAGAGACATAGTGCTAAGGGCGCGAGCATCCCACATAAGTGTGCACATTAGGACAGGAGCCAGGACACCAACCCACTTCCCCCTGGTATATGTGATGTACAAAAAGGCCTACACTACATCTTTACAATTGGGAGATACTGTGCCAAGTGGCACCGGAACTGGACATGGAAAAACAGACTGGTTCTAAATAGGAAAAGGAGTACGTCAAGGCTGTATATTGTTACTCTGCTTATTTAGCTTATATGCAGAGTATGTCATGAGAAACGCTGGGCTGGAAGAAGCACAGGCTGGAATCAAGATTGCCGGGAGAAATATCAATAACCTCAGATATGCAGATGACACCACCCTTATGGCAGAAAGTGAAGAGGAACTAAAAAGCCTCTTGATGAAAGTGAAAGAGGAGAGTGGAAAAGTTGACTTAAAGCTCATCATTCAGAAAATGAAGATCATGGCATCCGGTCCCATCACTTCATGGCAAATAGATGGGGAAAGAGTGGAAAAAGTGTCAGACTTTATCTTTTGGGGCTCCAAAATCACTGCTGATTGTGACTGCAGCCATGAAATTAAAAGATGCTTACTCCTTGGAAGAAAAGTTATGACCAACCTAGAGAGCATGTTGAAAAGCAGAGACATATTTCACCAACAAAAGTCCATCTAATCAAGGCTATCGTTTTTCCTGTGGTCACGTATGGATGTGAGAGTTGGACTGTGAAGAAAGCTGAGTGCCAAAGAATTGATGCTTTTGATCTGTGGTGTTAGAGAAGACTCTTGAGAGTCCCTTGGACTGCAAGGAGATCCAACCAGTCCATTCTGAAGGAGATCATCCCTGGGATTTCTTTGGAAGGAACGGTGCTAGAGCTGAAACGCCAATACTTAGGCCACCTCATGTGAAGAGTTGACTCATTGGAAAAGACTCTGATGCTGGGAGGGACTGGGGGCAGGAAGAGAAGGGGACGACAGAGGATGAAATGGCTGGATGGCATCACTGACTCGATGGACGTGAGTGTGAGTGAACTCCGGGAGATGGTGATGGACAGGGAGGCCTGGCGTGCTGCGATTCATGGGGTCGCAAAGAGTCGGACATGACTGAACGACTGAACTGAACTGTGCCAAGTGGCTGCACCCTCTACTCAAGACCCTTTGTACAGCCCACAGAATCTTCCAGCTGCATTTTATGACTCCAGTATGAAGACCTGTCACCTATTGTCCCTGCACTGCTTTCTTTCCACCTGTTGCTTTAGCAGTATTTTAAGGGGAGTAACTCCTGTACCATGGATCAAAACACTGGAAAATTCTGAAAGAGAACGGAGTACCAGACCACCTGACCTACCTTTTGAGAAATCTGTATGCAGGTCAGGAAGCAACAGTTAGGACTGGACATGGCACAACAGACTTGTTCCAAATAAGAAAAGGAGTATGTCAAGTCTGTATATTGTCACCCTGCTTATTTAACTTATATGCAGAATAACATGAGAAACACTTGGCTGGATGAAGCACAAGCTGAAATCAAGATTGCAAGGAGAAATAAAAACAACCTCAGATATGCAGAAGACACCATCCTTAAGGCAGAAAGTGAAGAACTAAAGAGCCTCTTGATGAAAGGGAGAGGAGAGTGAAAAAGCTGGCTTAAAACTCAACATTCAGAAAAGGAACATCATGGTATCCAGTCCCATCACTTCATGGTAAATAAGTGGGGAAATAGTAGAGTCAGTGGAAGACTTTATTTTTGGGGGGTGAGGGGGGGGCTCCAAAATCACTGCAGATGGTGATCGCAGCCATGAAATTAAAAGGCACTTTGTTCTTGGAAGGAAAATTATGACCAACCTCACTTCAGTTCAGTCATTCAGTCATGTCCAACTGTTTGCAACCTCATGGACTGCAGCACGCCAAGCCTCCCTGACCATCAGCAACTTCTGGAGCTTACCAAAACTCATGTCCATCGAGTCAGTGATGCCATCCAACCATCTCATACTCTGTTATCCCCTTCTCCTCCTGCCTTCAATGTTTCCCACCATCAAGGTCTTTCAAATGAGCCACCTCTTTGCATCAGGGGCCAAAGTATTGGAGTTTCAGATTCAGTACCACTCCTTCCAATGAACACTCAGGACTGATCTCCTTTAGAATGGACTGGTTGGATCTCCTTGGAGTCCAAGGGACTCTAAAGAGTCTTCTTCAACACCACAGTTCAAAAGTATCAATTCTTCAGTGCTCTGCTTTCATTATAGTCCAACTCTCACATCCATACATGACCACTGGAAAAACCATAGCCTTGACTAGATGAAACTTTGTTGCTAAAATAATGCCTCTAATCTTTAATATGTTGTCTAGGTTGGTCTTAAATTTCCTTCCAAAGAGTAAGCATCTTTTAATTTCATGGCTGCAGTCACCATCTGCAGTGATTTTGGAGCCCAGAAAAATAAAGTCAGCCACTTGTTTCCCCATCTATTTGCCATGAAGTGATGGGACCAGATGCCATGATCTTAGTTTTCTGAATATTGAGCTGTAAGCCAACTTTTACACTCTCCTCTTCCACTTTCATCAAGAGGCTCTTTAGTTCTTCTTCAATTTTTGCCATAAGGGTCGTGTCATCTGCATATCCGAGGTTATATAACATAAAGAAGATGAGATGGTTGGATGCCATCACCAACTCAATGGACATGAGTTTGAGTAAACTCCAGGAATTGGTGATGGACAGGGAGGCCTGACATTCTATGGTCCATGACGTCACAGAGTTGGACCCTACTGAGCAAATGAACTGAACTCTTGTAGTAGGAGGTATATTCTTGATGTATACCCCCCCAAAAAACTCAGCCCTATTGAGCTTACCTCCAAATTATTATTTTCAGTAATGAACTTCTGAGTTGAAAACCTATTCTTATTTTTGTAGACCCTTACTTAACTTCCAAAGTAGTTATTCTCCCAAGTAGCTAAGCTCCTTTGTGGGAAAAAAATAACAATTACGAGAAACATGCTAGCCTTTCAAGATGTATATATTTTATAAGTATTATTTCTGTTTGGAAGTGCTCTGTGATACATAAAAATCCCACATAAATGTTTACAACATGGGGATTATTTCCATTAATGTTTAGAATAATGCTGTACAAGAATAAACCAGATTTAATATTTTTAAATCTTTCACTCTTAGGCCATTTGAAAGTTATCATTTGCAGGAAAAAAAAACTGATAATAATAAAGCATAAAAATCTTAAACTGTTCTTTCATGAAAAACACCCATATAAAAGAATGGGTCGATTAATTGTAATCTATTCCTTCCTAAATGATTCCTTTTCTCATTTGAATGCAGAATTCCAAAGAATAGCACGGAGAGATTAGAAAGCCTTCCTCAGTGATCAGTGCAAACAGATAGAAGAAAATGATAGAATAGGAAAGACTAGATATTTCTTCAACAAAATTAGAGATACCAAGCAAATATTCCATACAAAGATGGGCACAATTGAGAACAGAAATCGTATGGACTTAACAGAAGCAGAAGATATTAAAAGAGGTGGCAAGAATACACAGAAGAACTACATAAAAAAACATCTTCATAAACTCAGTTCAGTTCAGTTGCTCAGTCGTGTCCAGCTTTTGCAACCCCATGAATTGCAGCACACCAGGCTTCACTGTCCATCACCAGTTCCTGGAGTTCACTCAATCTCATGTTCATCTAGTTGGTGATGCCATCCAGCCATCTCATCCTCTGCCGTCCCCTTCTCCTCCTGCCCCCAATCCCTCTCAGCATCAGAGTATTTTCCAATGAGTCAACTCTTCACATGAGGTGGCCAAAGTACTGGAGCTTCAGCTTTAGCATCAGTCCTTCCAATGAACACCCAGGACTGATCTCCTTTAGAATGGACTGGTTGGATCTCCTTGCAGTCCAAGGGACTCTCAAGAGTCTTCTCCAACACCACAGTTCAAAAGCATCAATTCTTTGGCGCTTAGCTTGCTTCAGGAAAAACCATAGCCTTGACTAGACGGACCTTTATTGGCAAAGTAATGTTTTTTAATATGCTCTCTAGGTTGGTCATAACTTTCCTTACAAGGAGTAAGCGTCTTTTAATTTCATGGCTGCAGTCACCATCTGCAGTGATTTTGGAGCCCCCCAAAATAAAGTCTGACACTGTTTCCACTCTTTCCCCATCTATTTGCCATGAAGTGATGGGACTAGATGCCATGATCTTCGTTTTCTGAATGTTGAGCTTTAAGTCAACTTTTCCACTCCACTTTCACTTTCATCAAGAGGCTTTTTAGTTCCTCTTCACTTTCTGCCATAAGGGTGGTGTCATCTGCATATCTGAGGTTATTGATATTTCTCCCGGCAATCTTGATTCCAGCCTGTGCTTCTTCCAGCCCAGCGTTTCTCATGATGTACTCTGCATATAAGCTAAATAAGCAGGGTGACAATATACAGCCTTGACGTACTCCTTTTCCTATTGGGAACCAGTCTGTTGTTCCATGTCCAGTTCTAACTGTTGCTTCCTGACCTGCATATATGTTTCTCAAAAGGCAGGTCACGTGGACTGGTATTCCATCTCTTTCAGAATTTTCCACAGTTTATTGTGATCCACACAGTCAAAGGCTTTGGCATAGTTAATAAAGCAGAAATAGATGTTTTTCTGGAACTCTCTTGCTTTTTCCATGATCCAGCGGATGTTGACAATTTGACCTCTGGTTCCTCTGCCTTTTCTAAAACCAGCTTGAACATCTGGAAGTTCACGGTTCACATATTGCTGAAGCCTGGCTTGGAGAATTTTGAGGATTACTTTACTAGCATGTGAGATGAGTGCAATTGTGCGTTAGTTTGGGCAATCTTTGTCATTGCCTTTCTTTGGGATTGGAATGAAAACTGACCTTTCCAGTCCTGTGGCCACTGCTGAGTTTTCCAAATTTGCTGGCATATTGAGTGCAGCACTTTCACAGCATCATCTTTCAGGATCTGAAATAGCTCAACTGGAATTCCATCACCTCCACCAGCTTTGTTCATAGGAATACTTTCTAAGGCCCACTTGACTTCACATTCTAGGATGGCTGGCTCTAGATGAGTGATTCACATCGTAATGATGATCTTGGTCATGAAGATCTTTTTTGTACAGTTTTTCTGTGTATTCTTGCCATCTCTTCTTAATATCTTCTGCTTCTGTTAATTCCATACCATTTCTGTCCTTTATCAAGCCCATTTTTGCATGAAATATTCCCTTGGTATTTCTAATTTTCTTGAAAATCTCCCTAGTCTTTCCCATTCTGTCGTTTTCCTCTGCTTCATGACCTAGATAACCACAATGATGAGATCAATTACCTAGAGCCACACATCCTGGAATGCAAAGTCAAGTGGGCCCTAGGAAGCAGCACTACAAACAAAGCTAGTGGAGATGATGGAATTCCAGTTGAGCGATTTCAAATCCTAAAAGGGATGATACTGTGAAAGTTCTGCATTCAATATGCCATCAAATTTGGAAAACTCAGCAGTGGCCACAGGATTTGGAAAGGTCAGTTTTCATTCCAATTCCTAAGAAAGGCAATGCCAAAGAATGTTCAACCTATGGACAATTGCATGGACATGTGCATATCACATGCTAGAAAAGAAGTGCTCAAAATTCTCCAAGCCAGGTTTTAATAGTATGTGAACCATGAACTTCCAGATGTTCAAACTGGATTTATAAAAAGCAGAGGAATAAGAGATCAAATTGCCAACATCCCCCAGATTATCGAAAAGGCAAGAGAGTTCCAGAAAAAAATTTACTTCTTCTTTATTGACTACATCAAAGCCTTTGATTGTGTGAATCACAATAAACTGTGGAAAATTCTTCAAGAGATGGGGATACCAGACCACCTGATCTGACTTCTGTGAAATCTGTATGCAGGTCAAGAAGTAACAGTTAGAACTGAACATAAAACAGACTGATTCCAAATAGGAAAAGCAGTACATCAAGGCTGTATCTTGTAAACCTGCCTATTGAACTTATATGCTGAGTACACCAGGCGAAATGCCAGGCTGGATGAAGCACAAGCTGGAATTAAGATTGCCGGGAGAAATATCAATAACCTCAGATATGCAGATGACACCACTCTTTTGGCAGAAAGCAAAGAAAGACTAAAGAGCCTCTAGATGAAATTGAAAGAGGAGTGTGAAAAGTTTGGCTTGAAACTCATCATTCAGAAAATAAAGATCATGGCATCTGCTCCCAAAACTTCATGGCAAATACATGGGGAAATAACTAAAACAGTGAGAGACCTAATTTTGGGGGGCTCCAAAATCACTGCAGATGGTGATTGCAGCCTTAATATTAAAAGATGCTCACTTCTTGGAAGAAAAGCTATGACCAACCTAGACAGCATATTAGAAAGCAGAGACATTAATTTGCTGCAAAGTCCATCAAGTCAAAGCTATTTTTTTCCAGTAGTCATGTATGGATGTGAGATTTGGAATATAAAGAAAGCTAGGTGCAAAGGAATGATGCTTTTGAACTGTAGTTTTGGAGAATACTCTTGAGAGTCCCTTGGACAGCAAGTAGATCCAACCAGTCCATCCTAAAGAAAATCAGTTCTGAATATTCATTGGAAGCTGAAACTCCAATATTTTGGCCACCTGATGTGAAGAACTGACTCATTTGGAAAGACCTTCAAGCTGGGAAAGATTGAGGGCAGGAGAAGGGGACGCCAGAGGATGAGATCGTTGGATGGCATCACCTATTCAATGGACCTAAGTTTGAGTAAGCTCTGAGAGTTGGCGATGGACAGGAAAGCCTAGCATGCTGCAGTCCAGGGGGTCACAAAGAGTCGGACAGGGCTGAGCAACTGAACAGAACTTAAATTATTTCTTTTCTTGAGAAGTACTGTTTTTCTAATCTACTGTTACTAAGAAATAATATAATGCCTAAAGTATGAAACAAATAGCATTTTGAATTAACATTGGCACTAATCAATTCACTTTTCTTCATATTAGCCAACCAAGTAAAGACCATATCAACTTCACTGTTTGTGAAAATTAATTGAAACGATATGTAATAAGGCAGAGTCCTTGCAACAGAGTAGTGTTCAATGCAACAGTATTTTGTGTGTAGGATTTTGGTTATCCTGGTTTGAATAAAATGGGACCTTCAAAATCACAAATGAGTTCTATTTGCTTGGAAAACTTTTATAAAGATGATTTCTACTGCTGTTATTGCTCACTGACTTTTAAAATTATCTTTGTATTTACTGTTTGATGAGCAAGTTGCCATCTGCCATGCCTAGATATGAAAATTATTGCTAATGAATGTGGTTGACATCCACAGTACCACTGAGGATGCCTGAATGCCAGACTGTTGGTGACAGCCTCCTTTGCGTATCTGTAACTGATGATTCCTGTCTGTGGTCACATGGTGCTTCACCTGATAGCTACAAAATGCACAGAATGTTGCTTCACAATTCATGAAATGATTATGAAGCTAAACCTCCTGGAAAAACAATGCTTCTGAAGAAAGTACAAAGCTTCAGCCAAGTTAGGAAAAGAGTTTTAAATCTGCACCAGAATTGCCCACCGGCATGCAAAATGAGAATGATAACATCTAGAAAAGGTTTTAATACCTACAGATGGAAATTTTCCATAATCCACAAATTTACTCCTCCTGGCCTTTACCAAATAACTGGTATGCTCACAGTACATTGTCTGAGTTAAATTATGTAATTTGTAAATCTTTTTGAAATAAAATTAATTAGTTCTGAGAAATGAAATGTGACAGAATTTTATCTGGTAAGAGAGCATCAGTGAGTCTTTGAGCAGAGCCTTTAAAATGCCTCTCCTCA
>SJYQ01000801.1:4078155-4091272 GCA_006410935.1 Redunca redunca | reverse complement strand
ATTACTTTACTAGCATGTGAGATGAGTGCAATTGTGCGGTAGTTTGAGTATTGTTTGGCATTGCCTTTCTTTGGGATTGGAATGAAAACTGACTTTTTCCAGCCCTGTGGTCACTGGTGAGTTTTCCAAATTTGCTGGCATATTGAGTGCAGCACTTTCACAGCATCATCTTTCAGGATTTGAAATAGCTCAACTGGAGTTCCATCACCTCCACTAGCTTTGCTTGTAGTGATGCTTTCTAAGGCCCACTTGACTTCACATTCCAGGATGGCTGGCTCTAGGTGAGTGATCACACCATCATGGGAGAAAATACTTTCAAATGATATGACTGATAAAGGACTGGGTCTCCAAAATTTACAAATAGGTCACATGGCTTAATGCCATCAAAACAAAGAACCCAATAAAAAAAATAGGCAGAAGACCTAAATAGATATTTCTCAAAAGAACACATATACATGGCCAAAGAGTATATGAAAAGATGTTCAACATAACTAAGTACTAGAGAAATGCAAATCAAAACTATAATAAGATATCACCTCCCAGCAATCAACATGGCTACCATTAAAAAAATCCACAAACAAAGGCTGGAGATGGTATGGAGAGAAGTGAATCTTCCTGCAATGCAGGTGGAAATATAAGTTGTTACAGCCCCTGTGGAGAACAGTAATGAAGTTCCTTAGAAAACTAAAAATAGAGTGAACATATGATCCTGTAATTCCACTCCTGAGCATATATCCAGAGAAAAACATGGTTCAAAAGGGGAACACGTGTACACCCGTGGCAGATTCATGTTGATGTATGGCAAAACCAATACAATATTGTAAAGTAATTAGCCTCCAATAAAATAAATAAATTTATATTTTTTAAAAAACATACATGTACCCTAGTGTTCACTTAAAATGAAACCCACCCAGGGATCAAACCTGGGTCTCCCTCATTGCAGGCAGTTGCTTTACCATCTGAGCCACCAGGGAAGTGTAGTGTTCATTAAGCAATCTAAATTCCACTGATAGAGAAATGGATAAAGATGTGGTATATACATACAATGAATATTACTCAGAATTATAAAGAATGAAATAATGGCATTTGCAGCAACATGGATGGACTTAGACATTGTAATACTGAGGGAAGACAGAAAAAGAGAAAGATTGATTGGTATCACTTATCTGCATACTCTAAAAGGAATAAACAAATAAACTTATTTACAAAACAGACACAGACTTAGAGAATGAACTTAAGGTTATCAGAGGGGAAGGGATATTTTGGGAGTTTGAAATTGACATGTACACATGCATTATTTAAATAGGTAACTAACAAACAGAGATCTCTGCTTAATATTATGGAAAAACTTAAGTGGGAAACAAATTTAAAGAAGAATGCATACATGTATATGTGTAACTGAATCACTTGGGAACAGCAGACTGGTTCCAAAATGGGAAAGGAGTACATCAAGGCAATATATTGTCACCCTGCTTATTTATCTTATATGCAGAGTACATTATGTGAAATGCTGAACTGGATGAAGAACAAGCTGGGATCAAGATTGCTTGGAGAAATATCAATAACCTCAGATATGCTGATCATACCACTCTTATGGCAGAAAGTGAAGAGGAACTAAAGAGCCTCTTGATGAAAGTGAAAGAGGAGAGTGAAAAAACTGGCTTAAAACTCAACATTCAAAAAATGAAGATCATGGCATCTGGTCCCATCACTTCATTGCAAAAGGATGGGGAAACAGTGAGAGACTTTATTTTCTTGGGCTCCAAAATCACTGTGGATGGTGACAGCAGCCATGAGATTAAAAGATACTTGCTCCTTGGAAGAAAAGCTATGACCAACCTAGACAGCATATTAAAAAGCAGAGACATTACTTTGCTGACAAAGATCTATCTAGTCAAAGCTATGGTTTATTCCAGTAGTCAGTTATGGACGTGAAAGTGGGACTGTGAAGAAAGCTGAGTGCTGAATGCTTTTGAGCTGTGGTGTTGGAGAAGACTCTTGAGAGTCTCTTAGATTGCAAGGAGATCCAACCAGTCCATCCTAAAGGAAATCAGTCCTGAATATTAATTGGAAGCACTGATGCTGAAGCTGAAGCTACAATACTTTGGCCACCTGATGTGAAGAAGTGACTCATTGGAAAAGACTCTGATGCTGGGAAAGACTGAAGGCAGGAGGAAAAGGGGACGACAGAGGATGAGATGGTTGGTTGGACGGCATCACCGACTCGATGGACATGAGTTTGAGCCAGCTCCAGGAGCTGGTGATGAACAGGAAAGCCAGGCCTGCTGCACTCCATGGGTTTGCAAAGAGTGGGACATGACTGAGAGACTGAACTGAACTGAACTGTACACTTGAAACTATTCCAAAGTTGTTTATCAAACATGAAAGTTGCTCAGTCGTGTCAAATTCTTTTCAACCCCATGGACTATACAGTCCATGCAATTCTCCAGGCCAGAATACTGAAGTGTATAGCCATTCCCTTTTCCAGGGATCTCCCCAAGCCAGAGATCAAACAGAGCTTTCCTGCATTTGCAGGCAGATTCTTTATCGGCCTAGCCACCAGGGAAGCCCAAGAATACTGGAGTGGTTAGCCTATCCCTTCTCCAGCGAATCTTTCTCACCCAGGAATTGAACCGTGGTCTCCTACATTGCAGGTGGATATTTAAAAAAAAAAAAAAAAATGCAACGAGCTAAAGTAAAAAGAAAAAAACACAATAACTCGGATCTTGAGCAAGCTCCAGGAGTTGGTGATGGACATGGAAGCCTGGGTATGGAAGTCCTTGGTGTCTCAAAGAATCCGACATGAATGAGCAACTGAACTGAACTGAACTTCTCTTAACTATCCTGAGTTTTTACATTTCCCTCAATAACTCCAGTGGTTTCTCTGTCCTAATTTATATAAATTTTGATTAGAAAATAGAAGCATTTTTCAAAATTACTTATTGACAGAAAAGCCAGAACAAGCTTCTTGGCCAGACTGTGTTGCCAAATAACCACTTTGTTTGATTTAAGGCAATCTCCACAATCCAATTTCTAAACCCAAACCCTGTAGTTCTGGGAACAATATAACAGCATTTCCAACCATTCACAGTTTATTTCACTCAAAGGTCTAGTAACAGCAATACAGTCATACATTTCCCCCCACAAAATCTGAAGACCAAAATTTTCAGAGCTCAAAAGCCTAAGGTACCCTTTCAGTTCATAGTTAAAAAAAAAAATCCTTAACAGTCAATGACTAATATTTGCATTAACAAAAGCTTTATTCAAACTAAATCTTCATTCTCATATACAACTCATTTAGACTGTAAGAACACTAAAATTATGGAATGTCATTTTTAAAAGGTTAATCATTCAACAGATGTTACAGGTACAAATCTATTTAATGTAGTCTTTTCAACTGCATTATATTTCCTTTAGCATGATATACTTCTATGTTTTTTCTAAGATTTCCTAGCTATTCTGTTATCTAAGGTAGAAATGTATGTAAAAATTTATTAGAGAAAATAAATCAGATCAGGAAAATAAAGACATGGAATATAAGGTATATAGTATATAACTTTTAATAAATATTCAGACCTTCAAGTCCAGTGGTACCTGCTTTTACTTTTCTTAAGGTAATACTAAACTGTCACCCTAAAGGACTCTGAGCTATATGTATTTTTATTATTAACAGTATCTTATTATTAACTTTTGAATCACAATTGCTTTTTGTTCATCTCCTATTCATGTTTTTCCTACAGTGATGCTGTAGGAAAGGCAATGGCACCCCACTCCAGTACTCTTGCCTGGAAAATCCCATGGACGGAGGAGCCTGGTAGGCTGCAGTCCATGGGGTCGCTAAGAGTTGGACACAACTGAGCGACTTGACTTTCACGTTTCACTTTCATGCATTGGAGAAGGAAATGACAACCCACTCCAGTGTTCTTGCTTGGAGAATCCCAGGGACGGTGGAGCCAGGTGGGCTGCCGTCTATGGGGTCACACAGAGTTGGACACGACTGAAGTGACAGTAATGCTATTTTTCTGACTCAGGAAAAGAGCTTTAGATTCTAAATCTAAAGCTTGTGTATGTATCAGAGTCACTAAGGGAATATTTAAAAAATATAAACCATTGTCTTCATTCCATCAATACTGAATCAATATCTTCATGGGGGAAGCAGATGATCTAATTTTTAAACATCTTCATTTGTTGCAAAAACCACTGTTAGACAAATCAATTATTATCAATAGTAATTGGTAAAGCATGGCATTGTATTAGCCAGAATTGTGGCTGAGGTACTGTGGAATCAATCACAAGCTGGAATCAAGATTGCCAGGAGAATTATCAACAACTTCAGATATGCAGATGATATCATTAATGGCAGAAAGTGAAGAGCAAATGGCCTCTTGATGAGGGTCGAGATGCAGTGAAAGAGCTGGCTTGAAACTCAGCATTAAAAAGCTAAGATCAAGGCATCCAGTCCCATTACTCCATGACATATAAGTGGAAAAGTGAAAGCAGTGACAGATTTTATTTTCTTTGGCTCCAGAATCACTGCAGATGGTGACTGCAGCCATAAATTTAAAGGAAACTTGCTTCTTGGAAGGAAAGCTATGACAAACCTAGACAGTGTATTAAAATGCAGAGACATCACTTTGCCAACAAAAGTTCAGATAGTCAAAGCTACAGTTTTTCTAGTATCATGTACAGATGTGAAAGCTGGACCATAAAGAAGGCTGAGTGCTGAAGATGATGCTTTCAAACTGTGACTCTGGAGAAGACTTCTGGGAGTCCCTTGTGAGGTCAAAATTGCTAGCAGTCAGTGTAGGAGTCTGCAACCTACCCTGTAGGTCTTGTTTTCAACAAAGTTCTCACTCCATTAACCTATAACTATACCCTTTATCCTAAATTCCTGGAATGTGTCCTTGGTCTAATCAATTATCAGACTGCTGTAAGTCCCGCCTCTTGGGGACTTTTTACCCCCCTCTCAGTATCTAGTTTGAGAGCTTTGTACTTTCTTTCTCTTTAAAATAAATCCTATTTGCTTGCTACTGTGAGTGTTTTCATGTTCATGAAGTTCATTCTTCAGCTCCGTGAACAAGAACTAAGATTCCTGTTTCATTTAGATAGCAAGGAAATCAGGCCAGTCAATTCTAAAGGAAATCAATCCTGATTATTCATTGGAAGAATTGATGTTGAAGTTCTGATACTTTGGCCACTTGAAACCAAAAGCTGACTCATCTGAAAAGACCCTGATGCGGGGTAAGACTGAGGGCGGGAGAAAGGGGTGATAAAGGATGAGATGGTTGGATAGTATCACTGACTCAATGGACATGAGTTTGAGCAAACCGTGGGAGATAGTGGACAGTGGAGGTTGGCATGCTGCAGTCCATGTGGTCAAAAAGAGCTGGACAGAGCTCAGTTACTGAATAACAACATTGTGGAAATATACCACAGAATTTTTAGCCAGGTAGCATGCACAGATGATGCTTTCTTAATCAAAACTTTTAAAAGGAAACAGAATACAGAAGAGAATTCAGTTACTGAAACCTTTTCTATGTCATAAGTTCTGTTTGCCATTCCATACACATTACATCATTAATCTTAAGAAAATTCCAAAAGAAAATGTTATGAAAATTCCAAAAGAAAGGCATTTAAATTTAAATTATTCTGATACAGTGATACTGACTTGTTATATTCCCCAAAGTCATGTACCTAACAATTAGATCTTATTAACAGTTTATAAATTCTATTTTATCATATACCTTGTGATATACCTTTAACAGAGTAAACCTTAAAAAGAAGTTCTGATAGTCTTCTGGTAAAAGCATACCTCCTATAAACGTCATTCATAATGGGAAATATGGTTATTCCCTTAACCTGACCCCATAGAAATAACAGATTGAAAAGTGTATATGATAAGATCTCAAGGAAGAGAATGGATTCTGATATTTGGAATCTGTAATTGCCAAAGAATGAGTCATAAACGTCATGGTTTGCCATGTATGTTTTCTACATTTGAGGGAAGCACATGCACAAAAAAATCTTCATGAAACCAAGACAGACCTTCATAAATTTAGTTATGATCCCCTGAATGAGATTTTCAGCCAACAAAATATTTTCCAGTAAGAAAGAGCCTAAGGGTAAAGATCAAATCCAGAGCATTACTAGTAGAATGCAGCCTCTAGGACAAAGTTTAGATCAAATATATGTGATAAAATTCTTTGATATGATTTTGGAAATATCATGAATATTTACAGTGGCATCTCTAATATTTTCTTATGAGGTTCTTATGTGGTATGATGGCGGTGGTGTAGTCGCTAAGTCGTGCCTGACTCTTGTGATCCCATAAACTGTAGCTTGTCAGGCTCCTCTGTCCATGGGATTCTCCAGGCAAGAGTACTGGAGTGGATTGTCATTTCCTTCTCCAGGGGATCTTCCTGACCCAGAAATTGAACCTGGGCCTCCTGCATTGCAGGCAGATGATTTACCAGCTGAGCTATGAGGGAAGCCCCTTATGTGGTATAAAAAACATTAAGTCCTGACTACACACTAATAAATATTTTTTAAAAAGAAAGTTGCCTCAAAAAATTAAATTGAATATTCAGAAATTCCTCAGAACTCATATTAACACAGAATATTCCTGTTAGTAAATATGTAGAGCAGAATAGATTTCTTGTTGTTGTGTTTGTTTGGGGAGAGGGGGAAACTTGCACAAATCTTATTTTAAAACAAATAAAAGAGAAAGCCTATGGAAAAATTTTCAATTAAATAAGATGACAAGATTGTCAACAAACCCAGACTATGGGGAGATGTTTGTTTATATTTGAAGAGTATTAACTTAGATAGCATATTCAAAAACAGAGACATTACTTTGCCGACTAAGGTCCGACTAGTCAAGGCTATGGTTTTTCCTGTGGTCATGTATGGATGTGAGAGTTGGACTGTGAAGAAGGCTAAGCGCCGAAGAATTGATGCTTTTGAACTGTGGGTTGGAGAAGACTCTTGAGAGTCCCTTGGACTGCAAGGAGATCCAACCAGACCATTCGAACGAGATCAGCCCTGGAATTTCTTTGGAAGGAATGATGCTGAAGCTGAAACTCCAGTACTTTGGCCACCTCATGTGAAGAGTTGACTCATTGGAAAAGACTTTGATGCTGGGAGGGATTGTGGGCAGGAGAAGAAGGGGACGACAGAGGATGAGATGGCTAGATGGCATCACTGACTCAATGGACGTGAGTCTGAGTGAACTCCTGGAGTTTGTGATGGACAGGGAGGCCTGGTGTGGTGCAATTCACGGGGTCGCAAAGAGTCCGACACGACTGAGCGACTGAAATGAACTGAACTGAACTAAGTTATTTACTCCCACATTCATCCAACATATGTTGGTAAGACAGGTGTAGCCAGCATAGAAGAACATGGTAGTCACTGGCCCATACAAATTACAGCATCTGCCTAGGCATTTCACAAATTCCTTGATTAAGGTCATTTCTGATCTTAGAAATTGAGCTTAACTCTACATTCTGAATCAGTCTTCTTTCTGATCAATTCATATTTGCAGCTGAATAGTTTTCCAAAACTGCTTCCCAACACTTGAAATCTGTGAGCCCTGAGGACTGTTTCAGTTGTAATTATCTCTGCCTCTCAGTCCAAGATGCTGATGCTTTGGCTGACCCGATTCTCTTAAAATCTTTGTGATAGCCCTATGAATCTTACTGGTATTCCTACTATAAAACCAAAGTGACACTCACAAATTTATTCAAGATGAATTATCTCAATAAGATTCATGAACTGACATTTAAACAACTATTAAATGACAGCTTCATGATATTAGAAGCCAATTTGCCTAGCAGAAAAAAGTCAAGAAATTCTTTAAGTTCCTCAAAAGTCATTTTTCTCCAACTGAGATGACATAAGGGATGTCACCTTAAGTCCTTTTAGTGTTTTGATGAAGAATTTTACAACAACATCCTTAGTTTACATTCTCTCTGAGGCTACATTTTACTGGACAAGTGTCAGTCGCTCAGTTGTATCTGACTCTTTGCGACCCCACAGACTGTAGCCCACAAAGCTCCTCTGTCCATGGAATTCTCCAGGCAACAATACTGGAGTGGACAGTCATTCCCTGCTCCAGGAGATATTCCTGACCCAGGGATAGAACCCAAATCTCTGCACTTCAGGCAGATTCTTTACCATCTGAGCCACCAGGGAAGCCCTAGTTCCTGAATTTAATCTTTATTCTGAGGTCACTTCTTACTCTGAGAACATTTTGGCTTGAAAGCATCCAGATTGCCTTATATGTTCCATTAATTCTGCTCAACAATTGGCAGTTCCTTCTTTCATTCATCCGTATTTTTTAGCAAATATAGATAAAACATCAGTTGGCCTTTCTGAACATTCTTGGTGGAAGTACCAGTAGCCAGATGCACCAGTTAATTTCCTATTTTTCATGTTATAATAGACAACTGTTTTTCAATCCTTTCTACTGCTCTATAACACAGGCTGTTCTCCATCCAGACTCCAATAACACTATGCTCATTATTTTTCCAGCTGCTGGCATCAGTTTCCTCAAGGTCTTCCTAGCCATTTCCTGGGATCCAATTCCAAAACCAGTGTCACATATTTTAGGCTTTTGTTTGTCAATACTGCAGTTCCCATAGCAATTTTCATTCTATAGCTGTATGATAAACCGCCAAGAAATTAACAGCTTAGGAAAAAAATATATTCATTTCGTGGTTCTGCATCTTCACAGAATTTTCTCACTGAATCTCATATAGAATGCTAGTCATATGGCAAGAAGTGCTAGAATCATCAGAGGCTTGATTTGGCTGGATAATCCACGTTGGTATCTTCAAAAAATGTCCGGTGCCTCTGGTCTTCCGTGTGGTAGCTTCTCTCTTTCCTCCGCACCCCAGCATATCAAGAGGTCATCAGAATAGCCTAGATTCTTCAATGGAAAATTTTTCCATATCAAAGATACACAATTCTGTTATCTGATTTTAGTCTTTATTGCCTTTGAACTATTGTAAAACCCTATAAGTTGTAATCATCATTAGTAATGTAAAGAAATTCTTATTTACAGACACTTAGAACTGACGTAAGATCATTTCTGCCATTACTCTATTCGAAAAAGCCAGCTCAGGGCTTGCCTACATTCAATTCAGTTCAGTCGCTCAGTCATGTTTGACTCTGTGACCCCATGGACTGCAGTATGCCAGGCCTCCCTGTGCATCACCAACTCCCAGAGTTTATTCAAACTCACGCCCACTGAGTTGGTGATGGCATCCAACCATCTCGTCCTCTGTTGTCCCCTTCTCCCACATTCAATTTTTCCCAACATCAGGGTCTTTTCCAATGAGTCAGTTCTTCGCATCAGGTGGCCAAAGTATTGGATTTCAGCTTCAGCATCAGTCCTTCCAATGAACACCCAAGACTGATATCCTTTAGGATGGAGTGGTTGAATCTCCTTGCAGTCCAAGGGACTCTCAAAAGTCTTCTCCAGCACCTCAGTTCAAAAGCATCAATTCTTCTGTGCTCAGTTTTCTTTACAGTCCAACTCTCACATCCATACATGACCACTGGAAAAACCATAGCCTTGACTAGACCTTTGTTGCCAACCAGACCTTTGTTGGCAAAGTAATGTCTCTGTTTTTTAATATGCTGTCTAGGTTGGTCATAATTTCCTTTCAAGGAGTAAGCATCTTTCAATTTCATGGCTGCAGTCACTATCTGCAGTGATTTTGGAGCACCTCTAACCAAAAAAAAAGAAAAAAGTCTGCCATTGTTTCTACTATTTCCCCATCTATTTGTCATGAAGTGATGGGACCGGATACCATGATCTTAATTTTCTGAATGTTGAGCTTTAAGCCAACTTTTTCATTCTCCTCTTTCACTTTCATCAAGAGGTTCTTTAGTTCCTCTTCACTTTCTGCCATAAGGATGGTGTCACTTGCATATCTGAGGTTATTGATATTTATCCCGGCAATCTTGATTCCAGCTTGTGCTTCCTCCAGTCCAGCATTTCTCATGATGTACTCTGCATAGAAGTTAAATAAGCAGGGTGACAATATACAGCTTTGACATACTCCTTTTCCTATTTGGAACCAGTCTGTTGTTCCATGTCCAGTTCTAACGGTTGCTTCCTGATCTGCATACAGGTTTCTCAAGAGGCAGGTCAGGTGGTCGGGTAGTCCTATCTCTTTCAGAATTTTCCACAGTTGATCGTGATCTGCAAGGTCAAAAGCTTTAGCATAGTCAATAAAGCAGAAAGAGATGTTTTTCTGGAACTCTCTTGCCTTTTTGATGATCCAACGGATGTTGGCCATTTGATCTCTGTTTCCTCTGCCTTTTCTAAAACCAGCTTGAACATCTGGAAGTTCACGGTTCACAAACTATTGAAGCCTGATTGGAGAATTTTGAGCATTACTTTACTAGCGTGTGAGATGAGTGCAATTGTGCAGTAGTTTGAGCACTCTTTGGCATTGCCTTTCTTTGGGATTGGAATGAAAACTGAGCTTTTCCAGTTCTGTGGCCACTGCTGAGTTTTCCAAATTTGCTGGCATATTGAGTTAAGCTCTTTCACAGCATCATCTTTTAGGATTTGAAATAGCTCAACTGGAATTCCAGCACCTCCACTATCTTTGTTCATAGCCATGCTTTCTAAGGCCAATTTTACTTCACATTCCAGGATGTCTGGCTCTAGGTGAGTGATCACACCATCATGATTATCTGTTCTTCTGTGTATTCTTGCCACCTCTTAATATCTTCTGCTTCATTAGGTCCATACCATTTCTGTCCTTTATTGAGCCCATCTTTGCATGAAGTGTTCCCTTGGTATCTCTAATTTTCTTGAAGAGCTCTCTAGTCTTTCCCATTCTATTGTTTTCCTCTACTTCATGACCTAGATAACCACAATGATGAGATCAATTACCTAGAGCCAGACATCCTGGAATGCAAAGTCAAGTGGGCCCTAGGAAGCATCACTACAAACAGTAGCTCAACTGGAATGCCATCACCTCCACCAGCTTTGTTCGTAGTGATGCTTCCTAAGGCCCATTTGACTTCACATTCCAGGATGCCTGGCTCTAGGTGAGTGATCACACCATCATGATTATCTGGGTCGTGAAGATCTTTTTTTGCACAGTTCTTCTGTGTATTCTTGCCTCCTCCTCTTAATATCTTCTGCTTCTGTTAGATCCCAACCATTTCTGTCCTTTATTGAGCCAATTATTCCATGAAGTGTTCCCTTGGTATCTCTAATTTTCTTGAAAAAAATCTCTAGTCTTTCCTATTCTATTGTTTTCTTCTATTTCTTTGCACTGA
Organism: Redunca redunca; assembly: GCA_006410935.1. Lineage (NCBI taxonomy): Eukaryota > Metazoa > Chordata > Mammalia > Artiodactyla > Bovidae > Redunca > Redunca redunca. The sequence continues at coordinate 4,079,971 of SJYQ01000801.1, read as the reverse complement.
TCACCGAGGAAGTACTACTGTCAAAGGGATGAAAAAATAAACTCCTTTCATCAGGATGATCAAAGTCACATTTCCAAAGAACATATAAAATGGATGGTGACTTTGTAGTCACTTTTAGAAAGCAAAATCTGCTTATAATGTATTTTAACAACCCTCAAACTTAATTATTTGTTGTTTTACAGATCTTATGGAACAAAATTTATTAGATATTCTTTAGAATAGTCATATATATTTCCGTGACTTTCACTGAAAATTTAAATCCCAGCATGTTTTTTTAATTTTCTTTATTTAAATTATTTACTCTAGTCAAAAGCAGCTATCCCACTGTTTTAGTACATTTGGGATGCTATAATAAAATACTAGAGACTGTGAAAATGGAAGTCACTCAGTCATGTCTGACTCTTTGCGACCCCATGGACTATATAATCCATGGAATTCTCCAGGCCAGAATACTGGAGTGAGTACCCTTTCCCATAGCCAGGGGATCTTCCCAATCCAGGGTTTGAACCCAGGTTTCCTGCATTGCAGGCAGATTCTTTACCAGCTGGGCCACAAGGGAAGCCCAAGAATACTGGAGTGGGTAGCCTATCCCTTCTCCAGGGGATCTCCCCGACCCCGGAACTGAACTGGGGTCTTCTGCATTGCAGGCAGATTCTTCACCAACTGAGCTATCAGGGAAGCCCCAACTAGAAACTGAATGCCTTATAAACAACAAACTTATATCTAATAGTTTTAGAGGCTGGCAAGTCCAAGGTCAAGGCACCAGCAGATTCAGTGTCTGATGGGGACCAGCTTCCTAGATGGCTTTCTTTTAACTGTAACCTCACGAGGGGACAAAGGATCTTTAACATGGTAGAAGTGATAAGAGGCCCTTTTTAAGGGCACTAATGCCATTCATGAGGACTCCATCATGACCTAATTACCTCCAAAAGACCCATCTAAAACCATCATGTTGCGTATTAGGAATTCAATATGTAAATTTTAGGATATTCAACTTGTAGCATCCACTTCATAGAATTCACTCATTCCTCATTCCAGTTAATAGTCCACTAAGCAGGCAAATGGAGAAGGCAATGGCACCCCACTCCAGTACTCTCGCCTGGAAAATCCCATGGATGGAGGAGCTTGGTGGGCTACAGTCCATGGGGTCGCTAAAAGTCGGATACGACTGAGCGACTTCACTTTCCCTTTTCACTTTCATGCCTTGGAGAAGGAACTGGCACCCCACTCCAGTGTTCTTGACTGGAGAATCCCAGGGACAGAGGATCCTGTTGGGCTGCCGTCTATGGGGTCGCACAGAGTCGGACACGACTGTAGTGACTTAGCAGCAGCAGCAAGCAGGCATATGCCCTACAAGCTAAACTTTAGGAAAATTTCATCCGAATTGGATTATGAATTGCTAAGATAAATTGAATTGTGATTATTTGGGAGTCATCATTAACTTCAAACATAATTTTATGCTGTTTTTAGTTTCTAAGTCATGTCTGACTCTTTTGCAACCCCATGGACTGTAGCCCCAGGCTCCCCTCTCCATGGGATTTTCCTGGCATGATTACTGGAATGATCGCCATTCCCTTCTGCAGGGGATCTTCCTAACCCAGGGACTGAACCCAAGTCTCCCACATTGGCAGGCAGATTCTTTATCACTAAGCCCCACTTAGCCACCAGGGAAGCCCAAAACATAATCATACCAGATAACTAATCCTAGATTAAATTGAGAGACTCTTATATAAAACACTATGACTGAGGGCTGAATAGAAAAAGAAAATACTTCAGGAATTTTAAGTGATAATAATAATGATGATGATTATAATAT
>SJYQ01000801.1:4065346-4078030 GCA_006410935.1 Redunca redunca | reverse complement strand
ATAGTGAGACTGGGATTAAAATGATGCTAAATTCATTAACTGATTGCTCTCAATACTCATTCTTGCTGCTGTCATCCCTGTAAATAACTCTGAGATTAGAATAGCGATACCCAAAACTTTTGTTTCAGAGATAAGGAAATTGAATCCATGACACTGCCAACTCCTGGTACTACTACCACCATAAATAGCCCACTTTCTTGTGAGTGCCTCCAAACCTTGAGCAGCACTAAGTCTTTGAAATAACTTTTTTTGGGGGGAGGGGTGCGGGGGAAGCTTGCAAGCTTCCAGGTGGCACTAGTGGAGAAGAACCCACTCCAATGCAGGAGATATAAAAGGCGTGGGTTTGACCCCTGGGTGGGGAATTTCCCTTGGAGGAGGGCACAGCAACCCACTCCAGTATTCTTGCCTGGAGAATCTCAGGGACAGAGGAGCCCGGAGGGCTACAGTCTATAGGGTCACAGAGTCTGATACACCTGAAGTGACTTAGTATGCACGCCCACAGCCTCTCAAACAAGGGGTGTAAGGAATGGATTTAGAATGATTCAATAGGCAACATTCAACAGTAGGTTTTTATGCAAATCTTTATGCATATTAGAAACAGTGCATATTATGCACTGTAAGAAGCAGAAGTTTAAAGATGGTCAGTAAAAAATTAAATTGCCAATAATCACAAATTATATTAGAGATGTAGAAGTAATTGTGCATGTACAAAATGGCAAAATACAGATTATTAAAATCAGTAAATATTTTCACCATGGCTACTGGATGAGAGCTCAATATAAAACAATTCTATACCTATATATAATACTATTGATTTTTCTAAAAATATTAAAATATTGTAATAGTATAAGCAATCAAAAAGGAACAAACTTAATGAAAGATATGTAAAACCTCTGCAATTTTTAAATAATGGCTAATAGAAGGTTAAAAAAATACTTAAAAGTGAAACTAACTCTCTAGCCTTCATTTTTTGAATATATAACATGGTAAAAAATATTACTCCTTCTAAATTGGTTGAATGACTCAATGGGAATTTTCAAAATCCAAGAATTTTGTGAAAATTGACAATCTGAATTTTAAAATCAACAAGGAAATTATAATTAAAATAATCAAAATAATCCTAAAATAGAAAACAGCATTGGAGGACTTAGAGTATCAGACATCAAGACTTTTTTTAAATAAAGCTCTGATTATAAAGACAGTGTGACAGAGGTGGAATGCTATGCACCTACAGCAGCAATGCCACGTACAGTGAGAGCAGTGAAGACAGAGGCCAGTCCTTTTTTATTTTTTTGATTAATTTATTTTAATTGGAGGCTAACTACTTTACAATATTGTAGTGGTTTTGCCATACATTGACATGAATCTACCACGGCTGTACAATTGTTCCCCATCCTGAACCCCTCTCCCACATCCCTCCCCATCCAGTTCCTCAGGGTCATCCAGTGAACCAGCCCTGAACACCCTGTCTCATGCATCGAACCTGGACTGGGAAGCCACTTCACATATGATAATATATATGTTTCAATGCTATTCTCTTAAATCATCCCACCCTCACCTTCTCCCACAGAGTCCAAAAATCTGTTCTTTACATCTGTGTCTCTTGTGCTGTTTCGCATACAGGGTTATCGTTACCGTCTTTCTAAATTCCATATACATGGATTAGTATACTGTATTGGTGTTTCTCTTTCTGCCTTACTTCACTCTGTATAACAGGCCCCAGTTTCATCCACCTCATTAGAACTGATTCAAATGCATTCTTTTTAATGGCCGAGTAATACTCCATTGTGTGTATGTACCACTGCTTTCTTATCCATTCATCTGCTGATGAACATCTAGGTTACTTCCATGTCCTGGCTATTGTAAACAGTGCTGCAATGAACATTGGGGTACACGTGTCTCTTTCAGTTCTGGTTTCCTCGGCGTGTATGCCCAGCAGTGGGATTGCTGGGTTGTATGGCAGTTATATTTCCAGTTGTTTAAGGAATCTCCACGCTGTTCTCCATAGTGGCTGTACTAGAGGCCTATCTCTTACAGCTAAATCTTGGAAGAGACATCCTGTCACTCCTGCAGTGTGCCATCTGATCCGCACTCATGGGGAGAGAACTGCATGAGGGCATGGATATTGGTAGCAGGGATAATCAAGAGCCTCCTTACAGGCTGCCTATCACAACACATGGAAAAAATGAACACGGTTGACATTCAAACATGAATTTGCACAACAAGGATCCACTTATATGCAGATTTTTCAATCTACACAGTAGCTGCACTTTTCATTTTATGGATCTTTAAACTGACTAAATGTGGAGGCAGTTTTTTATTTGAATACAGCCACAATATGAAGAATCAAAATGACTAGTGTTTGAGTCCTGATTCAGTCCAAACTGTTTCAGCTTCCTGTTTTTGGATGAATCATTGATCAATTTCTTCGTTACTGAGGCAGATACAGCAGTATACAGATTTTCTACTCTGGGGGTCCTCGCCCCGGACCCTGCATTATTCAAGGTTCAGCTGTATAATGATCACCTCACACTCAAATGACAAGTAAAACTTTAATTTCAGAACACTGACCTAGACCTAGAAGTAAAATAAACCTGGAAAAAGAACACAAGAAATTAGTTTTATGATTTTTATACTAAGGAAGTATTTATTTTAAACAAGACATAGTAAGTATCATAATAATAAGTAATCATAAATATATGGTTAATCAGGTGTCACTAAAATTAAGAATATCAAATAATTCTAAGATAACTTTGAGAGAGTGAAAAGTAAGACATAGGCTGAGATACAATTTTTGATATACATATATATATATCTCAAAGGAATGTGACAGAAATGCTTAAATAAAGTAAGTAAAAGATATCAGTAAAATCAATAAAAGTAGCAAAAAAAAATTGAACAAATGCTTAGCAAAAGAAGATATCCAACTAGTCAATAAGGACATGAAAAAGGTTTTTAGCCATGCAGTTCAGTCGCTCAGTCGTGTCCAGCTCTTTCTGACCCCATGAATCACAGCACACCAGGCCTCCCTGTCCATCACCAACTCCTGGAGTTCACTCAGACTCACATCCATCAAGTCAGTGATGCCATCCAGCCATCTCATCCTCTGTCGTCCCCTTCTCCTCCTGCCCCCAGTCCCTCCCAGCATCAAAGTCTTTTCCAATGAGTCAACTTCGCATGAGGTTTTAGCCATTAGGGAAATGAAAATTAAATTTCTGAGATACTACTGCACCCAAGTGAATGGGAGAAAATTAATAGAAATGAGAGTAACAAGTAGCAGAGAGGATGCCAGTCAAGTGTCACATTGTTAACACGGGCCGTGAAAGTATAACTTGATACAATCACCTTTAAAATATGTTTGGCAGTAGCAACTAAAGCTAAGGTTTGCTGCTGCTGCCGCTGCTACTAACTCACTTCAGTCGTGTCTGATTCTGTGCGACCCCATAGATGGCAGCTCACCAGGCTCCCCCATCCCTGGGATTCTCCAGGCAAGAACACTGGAGTGAGTTGCCATTTCCTTCTCCAATGCATGAAAGTGAAAAGTGAAAGTGAAGTCACTCAGTCGTGTCCGACTCTTCGCGACCCCATGGACTGCAGCCCATCAGGCTTCCCCGTCCATGGGATTTCCAGGCAAGAGTACTGGAGTGGGTTGCTATTGCCTTCTCCAAAGCTAAGGTATCTAATGTGACTAACCAATTCCAACCAAGGCCTTATGCGAGAATGTTCAGCACAGCTTCATTCATCACAACACCAAATTGGAAATAATCATCAATGATAAAATGTATAAGCAAACTGTAGTATATTCACATAAGGAAAACTACACGGAAATGAAAAAACAACAAACAGACAAACAAAAACTTCTGGTGTGACATGAGTGAATATCACTACATTAAACATTGAAAGAATAGTCAAAAATCAGAGCATATATGCCATATGACTTCACTTGTATGAGTTCATTAACTACTGGCCTTAATATATGGTGTTCATAATGGTTACATCAGGGGAATTTTCTGTATATTGATCTTGGTGATAGCTACAGTGGTGCATACTCAGTAAAATTTCTTTGAATTACATACTTAATTCATATGTACAGTATGTTAAATTAAACATTAGCACACGTTGTCTCCTATTTGATGTATTTTGCCATTTTAATTTTTAATTAGATATATGCGCAATTAACTGTTTTGTTTTGTTTTTTTTTTTTAAGTAATGGAGAAAATTGCCACGGTTAAAATCTGATTTTCCTGAACTTATTCCCTTACTGTCAGTAAAGGAAAGTGAATTTTATGATATTAAATGTTAGTCACTCAGTCTGTCCAACACTGTGACCACATGGACTGTAGCCCGCCAGGTTCCTCTGTCCATGGGATTCTCCAGGTAAGAATATTGGAGTGGGTTGCCATGCCCTCCTCCAGGGGATCTTCCCAACCCAGGAATCAAATTCAAGTCTCTTATGTCTCCTGCATATAAGTGGTTCTTTACCACTAGTGCCACCTGGGAAGCCCCTGAATTTATGGAATTAGGTCAGAATCAAAACAGGCAAGAATCTGTCACATATTGCAAATGAAGATGTTTATCTTTCTGCATTTATCTTTTAATCAAAATATTATGTGCAGACTCATGTCCTTTCCTACATGTTATCACAAAAGGGATAATTGTATTACAATCTTTTCTATGAAGCTCTCAAGAATCACTCAACTCTTATGAATGATAAAAGAATCTTTCAAAATCTTAGAGAAAGACTATGTCTTTTATAAAATTACTCAACATCTCAAAGGATATAGCTAATTAAAATATGTGTAGAACATCAATATCCTTCTTAAGCCCTAAAAATATATTCCAGTAAAAATAAAACACAAAGAACATTTTTAAAGACCTGAAGCTTTTATATGAGACAAAATATGCAGGTTGTAAGGATCAATCTGATGTAAGGGTGAATATTTCTCCTGAAGTAAGGGGGGATTAAAAAGAATGAAGTCAAGAAATGACACTTTTTGGTTAGTCTCCCTGTTTGTTGAGTACAACCTAAAGAAGAAATTTCTAAATATTTTAAGTTCCATAATAAGAGGCATTTACATTATTCTGTTTTCTTTATTTATTCTGGCTTCTTTAAAGTATACTGAGGAATATTTCAAGTAAAAATGATATAAAACTCATCTGATTCAAAGTAAGATAAAAAATTATTTTCTATCACAGAGAAATATAATCTTAGTCATAATAGGTTATTTTTATTAAAGTATAATTTGCATGTCATAAATCTCCTTTTTAAAAAAGGACAATGGGAAATTTCACAGTTGCTGCCTACAAATGTCATCTAAAGGGGACAAATAAATGGCAAATGCAAAAGAATATACATTTTACAATTAGATACTACAGTTTTTTAACCAAGAGGAATAAGGCTGTAATGTTTAAAATATTGTGCTGATAAATGATTTTAAAACTAGGGGTATTCCCTTTCTTAAGCCAAAGAAATAACATAGGAATATCACTTTATGAACATAAGTATCAGTAGTTTTCTAAAAGTTTTACATTGCTTTAAAAGATAATTTATTTTGCATCATAAATAAAAAACTCTTGATTCTGCTATTTCTGCTGCTGCTGCTAATTCGCTTCAGTCGTGTCCGACTCTGTGCGACCCCATAGACAGCAGCTCACCAGGCTCCCCCATCCCTGGGATTCTCCAGGCAAGAACACTGGAGTGGGTTGCCATTTCCTTCTCCAATGCATGAAAGTGAAAAGTGCAAGAACACTGGAGTGGGTTGCCATTTCCTTCTCCAATGCATGAAAGTGAAAAGTGAAAGTGAAGTCACTCAGTCGTGTCCGACTCTTCGAGACCCCATGGACTGCAGCCTACCAGGCTCCTCTGTCCATGGGATTTTCCAGGCAAGAGTACTGGAGTGGGGTGCCATTGCCTTCTCCATCTGCTATTTCTAGTGACATTTTAATTGCTGTAACAGAGGTGACATTCCCATACCTGTTTTATATCACTAAATTTGATCAAATATATGGCATAGCTAAATGAAATATTCTGATTATTATTCATAAATCATTTAACTTTGTAAATTCATTGCTCCCCCTACACTCTGGAATGTCAAAGCACTTTTAATATTTTTATCTGATAATATTTATTCCATAGAAAATCTCACATATAATCCCATGGAACAGCAGAAGTAACATTTTAAATATATGACTAATTATTAATCAAGGGTATTTTTTCAGAAGATAAGCATGAACTTTAGCGTATACTTTGTTTNCCATTCTGACTGGTGTGAAGTGGTACCTCATTGTGGTCTTGATTTGCATTTCTCTGATAATGAGTGATATTGAGCATCTTTTCATGTGTTTGTTAGCCATCCGTATGTCTTCTTTGGAGAAATGTCTATTTAGTTCTTTGGCCCAGTTTTTGATTGGGTCGTTTATTTTTCTAGAATTGAGCTGCATAAGTTGCTTGTATATTTTTGAGATTAGTTGTTGTCAGTTGCTTCATTTGCTATTATTTTCTCCCATTCAGATGGCTGTCTTTTCACCTTGCTTATATTTTCCTTTGTTGTGCAGAAGCTTTTAATTTTAATTAGATCCCATCTGTTTATTTTTGCTTTAATTTCCAGAATTATGGGGGGTGGATCATAGAGGATCCTGCTGTGATTTATGTCGGAGAGTGTGTTGCCTATGTTCTCCTCCAGGAGTTTTATAGTTTCTGGTCTTATTTTAGAGCTTTAATCCATTTTGAGTTTATTTTTGTGTGTGGTGTTAGAAAGTGATCTAGTTTCATTCTTTTACAAGCGGTTGACCAGTTTTCCCAGCACCACTTGTTAAAGAGATTGTCTTTACTCCATTGTATATTCTTGCCTCCTTTGTCAAAGATAAGGTGTCCATATGTGTGTGGATTTATCTCTGGGCTTTCTATTTTGTTCCATTGATCTATATTTCTGTCTTTGTGCCAGTACCATACTGTCTTGATGACTGTGGCTTTGTAGTAGAGCCTGAAGTCAGGCAAGTTGATTCCTCCAGTTCCATTCTTCAAATAGATTTTATCTAAATTTGCATAAATGCCAGAGTAGAAAAAGTTTTTTAAGATTTTTTGATATGGGCCATTTTTAAAATCTTCTATTAAATTTGTTACAATATTGCTTCGGTTTTATGTTTTGGTTTTTTGGCTGTGAGGCATGTAGAATTTTAGCTCCCCAATCAGATATCAAACTGGCAATGCCTGCATTGGAAGGCAAAGTCTTTACTGGACCACCAGAGAAGAAGTCCCGAAAGAGTTTTAAAAAGTGTTTTCATACTCTTGTTTGTATTACATTGTCTATGCACACTTGTAAGAGAAACCAGTGCAGAGAAAAGAGTGAAAGCTGGAAGAAAAGTTGGGAGCACGAAAGGTAGCTTCCCAAAGCACTGAAATCAATATTGTCAATTTCAAAACATTGGGAAAACAGAACTGTAAACGGGAAATCTAAGAAAATTTTAAGGTCAGAGCATCCCAGAAATAATCATGAGTTAGAGCATCCCAGAAATAATCATGAGTTACTAGATATCTTTAATTTCTAATTTGCATCTCTTACAATCTCACATGATTTGTAGTTCTTGTTCCACATTGTATGCTTAGAAAATGGGGAAGAGAGAAAGTGTAGGATAAAGGTGAGAAGAGAAAATCTTACTGCTGCTCCTGGGTAAGATGGAGTTACTTGTGATGATCTATTCCTCCACTGAAAACATGTCAGGGAAGTGGAATAATAAGCAGCTAACCTGGACAACACTGGCTGGAATTGCTTGGGTCCACTTGAAAATTTTTTGCAACAGTAAAAATGGATTTTTTTTTTTCAGTAATAAAATACTGTGGTACTACCTGGTCTGAGTGTAGTTGAATCCATGGATGTGGAGGAACCTCTAGTGCCAAGGGCAGATAGGAAGTTCTAGGTGAATTCTTTGACTTGGTAGTGGGTGGGCACCCCTAACCTCAGCATTGAGCAAAGGCTCGGCTGAACAAATAAGTTGTAGATGAAAGCATTGTTGTGCCTCTATGGAAACTAGGGCCTGAAGGGTTAAAACTCCACAGAAAAGGAAACTTAAGGATAGAGAGTCATTGTTTTCCTCAAGGCTCTATTTACCCCTATAATAGGCGCAGTGATAGAGGCTGAGAATCCAAAAAGGAGTCATAACTGATAGGCAGAAAGGCCAGGGATGTTTTGGCCGGCCTTAGCTTTTTGGAGTCACAAAGTCGAGTTAAGAGCTGCCAAAACCTTGAAGAAGGGGTCCAACAGTCTCGAGAGAGAGGGTGTAGGGACAGAGAAATGAGACAGATTTTCTGGTTTTCTACCAAATGATAAACCAGTCTTAAATCTGTGGGTGTCAGTTCAGTTCAGTCACTCAGTCATGTCCGGCTCTTTGCGACCGCATGGACTGCAGCACGCCAGTCCTCTCTGTCCATCATCAATTCCCAGAGGAGTTTACTCAAACTCATGTCCATTGAGTTGGTGATGCCATCCAACCATCTCATCCTTTGTCCTTCCCTTCTCCTCCTGCCTTCAATCTTTCTGAGCATCAGGGTCTTTTCAAATGAGTCAGTTGTTCGCATCAGGTGGCCGAAGTATTGGAGTTTCAGCTTCAGCATCAGTCCTTCTAATGAATATTGGATTTCAGTAGTGGGTGTCAAGGGCATAGCAAATGAGTAGAAAGCCACTGAAAAGTAAAATGGAGTTTTTGGCAATCTTATAGTGCTAAGCAGACAAAAAAGGAAGTCCAGTACACACTCTTGAGGAGAATGGACCCAAGTATAGTCTGAAGGATTTAATTGAAATCTGTGAGGTCAGAGCTTGTCAGGCATTCTGTAGGTTTTGTAGTTGTAAGTAAACAAGAAGCCTTATTGGACTGAGTATATAAATGATACCTTTGTACATGCATTTGTTTGGCTTAAAGAAATTTATATGTAATATCAGCTTTTTATATTTTGCAAAAAAGTAAATGTGAGATGTTATTTTTTGATTACTGAAGAATATTAGATTGACATGTTATTTGGATTGCAAAACATGTGTATCTTTTAAAAAAGTGCCTATTAACTATGAAAAACAGTTTATTTCTCAACAGAGATAGAATAGAAAAACATCTACTTATAGAGTATTTCTTTTGATCAAGTGTGATATTTGTTTTGAAATCTGATGACTCATTAGTGATAGGATCAAAGGTAATGTTTGACAAACTATGATTGAATATCAATTTGACTTTTACCTAGAATATGATGTAATTTCAGTTCAGCTGGTTAAAAATGACATGATACTTTATATTTTTAATCTTTATAATTTATTCCCTTTATAACTATTTCCCTCAGTACTCGTACTACTGTTAAGGTTATTTTTATTATTATCCCAACTTTTAAAACCAAAGCCAAGTAAGGTTAATCTTTTATTCTAAAGAGTATAAGAAAAAAGTAGAGCATAAGAATCCTAATCTCAGAGTTGCACCGAGAGCAGTGCTTTTAAAACCTCCAATGTTATAATACTGTCTAGAGTTTCCATGTCCATAATATCTGGTATGAATTAAGTACTGTCAATACCTAAAGACAACAGAACAACATTTGATAGAAAAATAGTTTCTGTAACACCAGAAATCTGAGTTGGTGGATCACAGAGAAATGAGTAAATCATGCTTTAAAAGGACGAATGAGGGGTTGCACAAGAAAGCGCTGACGGTCGGTCAGATCAAGGTTCAACTCTGGGTAGGTTTAAAAGTCAAGTGGGCAGTCTGCATTGAAAATAGTCAGGTCACAGATTTAAAGGGTAAAGTGAGTCAGAGAACGCACAGCGAGTCAAGATGTGTTATCAAAACCAAAACAGAGAAGCATCCAGTGATCAAGATACATATTACTTCAATCAAGAAATATTCTATGCATTCTCATATATGAGATGGCTTTAAAACCAACTTCAGTGCATGGGGTAAACTTCTCCATAGCTAGAAGAATCAGTGAGGGCACTTCAAAGTGAAGGCGTATTCAATTCTTATTTAAAATTCCAAACTCAGCAGAAGTATGGTTCCTGTGCAGGGACCAAGACAAACCACATAAAGCCAGTCTCAAAGAATATGGGATGTCTTACCTGGGAAAATAAACAAACAAACAAACAAAAAAAAAAGAAGAAGAAGAAGAGGCCTTAGGAAAGGAGCAATGCTAACAACGTACATCCATTTTTCTCCTTAGACTTTCTGTGGTGTGTCTTAGACTCTAGGAAAATCTTTTCAACTGAAATGCACAGTCTAATTTATTATGTTAAATACACAAGCTAAGATGTGCTTAGAGAACTTCAGTCTTTTTCTGCTGCTGCTGCTGCTAAGTCGCTTCAGTCGTGTCCAACTCCATGTGACCCCATAGACAGCAGCCCACTGGGCTCCCCCATCCCTAGGATTCTCCAGGCAAGAACACTGGAGTGGGTTGCCATTTCCTTCTCCAATGCATGAAAGTGAAAAGTGAAAGTGAAGTCACTCAGTCGTGTCCGGCTCTTAGCGATTCCATGGACTGCAGCCCACCAGGCTCCTCCATGCATGGGATTTTCCAGGCAAGAGTACTGGAGTGGGTGCCATCGCCTTCTCCTCAGTCTTTTTCTAGTACTTCCCTAATCACAGAACGCTTATCAACCCCTTGAGCAAAAGCTAGTGATTTTGATTTGGGGATTCAGAATCATCCTCCAATGTTTTGAGGACATCATATTTAAAACTTTCATTCTAAATGTATCAGACTATGAATTAGAAATGATATTTCAAAAATGTTAATGTCATCAGCTAGAATATGTCAGTATTTTCCATCATTCTTACAATGAATATAAAATTCCTGAATGCGGTTTACAAGTCCTTATATGATTTGACCCCAACTAAGACTCTTTTCTCATCTCATACCAAGATTCTACTCTCTCTCTAATCCTGCTACAAAAGCTTTATTTTCAATCCCCGTGTGCACTGCAGCATGCTGTATCAAGAAGCAATATTTTTAGATATATTCCTTCTCCCTGGAGCCCTACTCCCTTCTCTGTTTACTTAACTCTTTTTCAGGCTTTAGATCTCAAATCAAGTGTAACTTCTTCTGCAAAACCTTTGGTAATTTTCCAGACTTTGTTAGCTTTCTTCTAAGTTAAAATAGTTATCACTTACTTATCTTTTGTTGCAAACAGCACAGTTGCATTATCGTATTCATTTTGGAACAAAATTATTTCTATCCATTATTTGATTATGAATACTATGAAATAAAAGTTTCATTTGTTCAAAATTTACTTTCAGCTTTGATCAACGTGTGTTAGCCTTTCTAACTTGGCAACCAGTACTTTTGGAATGAATGAATGAAACTTAATTTGATGGGTGATGAAGACAAAAAGCATCAGTGACCGTCACAACTTGGCCTAATCCCGTCAGCTAGGCCTTGGTATTGCAAGGAGCTGACCTGGCACTCATGGGCGGGCCTTGGCATTCTTCTGTTGGACATAATTTCATAAAATACCAGACAAGGCTACTCTGTGACCACGATGGATCAAAATAAAACCAAGACCACTGTCTAACTGGGTCTGAAAACTGACAAAACAAAGTTTTCTTTCATAAAAATAACCTAACAACCCCCTCACCATGGATAAAATCAGTCACTACTGATGCTCTGCCAGTTCCAAAGTTAGTCTCACTTGAGTCCTCCCTTCTAGATATTCGGATTTCAAAACAGCATGGAGTCCACTGGTGCTTTAAGCATGATACCACACAGAATATCCATATTTTATTGGTACCAACCCAAGTTGGTTGGATTTAAAACAGCTAATTAGCTAACTTGACTGCATTTGCGGTATGAGGGCCACTTACCTCACTAAGCATGATACAGTTAGGTATTAGTTTCAAGCCCCCACGCTTGAATTAGGATAATAGAAATACAATTAAAGAAAAGCAAAGAATCAGAAACTGTATATGAGTAAGAAATCCAGTGTACATAATATGAATGATATTGTATTTGTGGTTAATATTAATAGCAGAAATAGCAGTTCACATTTACACTCCAGTAATCCCAGGGACGGGGGAGCCTGGTGGGCTGCCATCTATGGGGTCGCACAGAGTTGGACACGACTGAAGCGACTTAGCAGCAGCAGCAGCAGCAGCAGCAGCAGCAACCTCAATGAAAGTCAGAAAATACCGTGGAGGATGGTAATGTTGGCTCTGATGAGGATGAGAACAGATTTGACAGATGTTCAATAAAATAGTTAGCATAGGTCTCTTAAAAAAAAAAAAAAAAGATCAACTTCTAAGATATTTGCATGCCTTGAGAACACTAACTGGATAATAACCTCCTGAGGACAAAAACCACGTTTTAGTCCTCTTATGGACTAAAGTTGAGCCCCATTACTCATAAAATCTAGGCATCAATGTAGTTTTTTTAAACTATGAGTTTCAGCTAGTTTTAAATTATTCTCTAAAATGGTGACTACTTTTCACTATTAAGAACAAAGTCTGTTTTAGATATTACTTAATACATAAAAATGGTAAAACATAACACTGATTTGTTAATTCTCTCATGAATAGAAGAAAGTACAATAACCAGGAAAAGTGCGGAGAAGGCACTCATCTGCAACAAGAAAAAATGGATTACATAAGATTTTTAAAGTACAAAGACTATCAGATTACATTTTAAAGATAAATCTAGTATGGTTTATCAAAATTTAATGTAAATAT
>SJYQ01000801.1:4032783-4052501 GCA_006410935.1 Redunca redunca | reverse complement strand
AAATCAAACCACCATGAATAAAATTTTTAAATGACTAATTGGGAAAACAACATTCCTGATTTATATTCCCATTTAATACATACATGTCTTCTAAAAATAGAAACTAAGTGAGCCAACAATTCTATTGGAGAATTGGCTAGAGATTTGAAGGTAACGGCTCCAAAAGAAAAACAAATAGCTCTTACTCATATGAAAACACAATTAATTTCCTTATAAAATATGAAAAATTAACTATTAATACACTAGAATACCAAGTCTTTGCTATCAGAATGGTAGAATCCAAGAGTTTGATAGCACTCCATTGCCAAGATTATGAAATGTTAAATGGTCAACCCTATAGAAAGAAATCTGCCTGCCAACATTTAGCAAAATCCCATACATATTTTACCCTTTAAGTCAGCAATGATACTGCTAGTAATTTTTACAAAGTTATATTTTGTAAAATATTCATTAAACATTTTTATAATGGCCACATTCTAGAAACATAGACATCTAAATGTCTGCCAGCAGGAAACTGGTTAAATGAGATATGATCTACATAATAGAAATTATTCAGACATAAAAGGAATGAGGAACACTTTATGCAAAGTAGATCACAAGAATACTAAGTGAGAAAGCAGGATGAAGAAACAAGGTGCCTATTATGCCACTATTTTTATAATATTTTATGCTAACATGAACCTCAGAAAGGGATAATATATTTGCTTCCATTAGGGTAACAGTGGAAAACTGAAGCATGATCAATAAAATTATCATAAGGTTTAGCAGGATATGAATAACAAAGATGCTGGAATTTGAAAATTTACTATGACTTTGGTCTCATCTCAATATTTTATGCAATTATGAAATAAGATTGCATTTAAAAGCCATCTCTAACAATAGCTAAATGAAGCAAACGACCTTAGCTGTGTCTCAGTGGTAGGTTTACAACACAAAAAACAACTATTCCAAATGGCTTTCAGAGCAGATATTCGTTTGTAAGTTCCCGTTGGCATATATCCTAGATACAACACACAGCATTAATAATGGGGAAACAGAGACTGAGAAACTTAAACTGTTTTCAGTAATCATATTATTGGTGGCCCACTTTCCTCTCTTGAAATTAAAACAGGGTTTGTAATAGAATCAGGCTTTTGGTTTATTGCTTCAAGTGACAGATCCTGGGGCTGCTACATTTTGTGTCCAAAACAGTCACACAAAAGGTCCAAGTGAAGTTCATGCTCACAGCAGACAGAAAGCAAATGGAGCAGGACTCGGAAATGCCAAGAACACTGGAAGGCACCGGAAGTCCTAAGTATTTGTCTGTTGGATCACTTCAGTTTCACATCCTTAAGTTTCATACCTTAATGTTCCTAAAGTCTGTTTTTACTCATTTTAACATGATGAAATTTACCGTATCTACGTCAATAAATTGTACGAAAATAAACGAGAAAATGCCTCAAAGTTCTTGGAAAATGGTTTGCTTTTAACACATATGATGCCTTTAGTAATGAAATGGATAACAAAGCTGAAAGTGGATGACAGAATGAATGTATGTATCCATATATGTATATGAATTTATTCTGTGGCAATTAATTGTTTTTTCAGATGGGAAAGCTAATGTGGTATTCTTTCTGGAAACATTTTTTTGGATTTGAACCACAAGATTTAGACCCATATAAGTTAAAATACAAAATAGTATTATACAGTACTATTACTAATAGAACAATAAATCTGCAGTGCCTCAAGACTCATCCTAATAAACCAGAGATTATATCCTACATACAAAATTTTAATAGATTAGTAATTGTTTTAAGGGCTAGTCCCTGAATCAGTGCCTCTCTCCTCAGCAAGGTGTTTGCCACTATCATTTCTGCTAAAGCACTTTTTTATGAACTGTGCTTTGAATATCAAACAGGTCACATATAGTTTTATTTCAAATTGGTTTGTTTCAATGCATATATATATATATATATACACACATATATAATTGCATGTGCCTGTCTTATTAAGCTACATGTGATTACAACTTTTAAGTTGTCATCTTCTAAGGAGGGTTTTATTTTCTCCTCTTATAAAACTTTCAATATCTAAGCTTTAAAGATTTTTGTTGTGATCTTTAAAAAGTTATCTGTGTGTGTGTATATATATATATATATACACACACATGTATATATATATATACATACACACATACATATATATATTTCTCTTTACCAATTACCTTTCTATTGATTTTTATTTAAATATCAGAGTACCATGCTCAGAGCATGGTAAAATATTTTAGATAGTTTTTATTTACATCTTATTCTAAGTGATTCTAATAAGGAGTCAAGGATTTAAATCCCATAGCTAAATTATTGATTCTTAACCCTATGACTCTTGAGAGTCCCTTGGACTGCAAGGAGATCCAACCAGTCCATTCTGAAGGAGATCAGTCCTGGGAGTTCATTGGAAGACTGATGCTAAAGCTGAAAGTCCAATATTTGGCCACCTGATGCAAAGAGTTGACTCATTGGAAAAGACCCTGATGCTGGGAGGGATTAGGGGCTGGAGGAGAAGGGAACGGCAGAGGATGAGATGGCTGGATGGCATCACGGACTCGATGGACGTGAGTCTGAGTGAACTCCAGGAGTTGGTGATGGACAGGGAGGCCTGGTGTCCTGTGATTCATGGGGTCACAAAGAGTCAGACATGACTGAGTGACTGAACTGAACTGAACCCTATGACAGTATAAAATTTTGGCTTGTATCTTTAAGAATATTTATTTTTTCTATAATGATGAACTACCAGCATTATCTACCTATATCTAAAAAGTAAAATAATTTTCCTTCCATGTGAATTCATACTATATATTTCTGACAGTTTTAATCCTTTCTCAGATATTTATTAATATAATCCATTGTAGCTTTTAAAGTAGTATTCATAAAATAACTTTATTTCTTTAAAATTTATAACTTATTGGTGTCAAAAAGTTACATATGTGCATTAGACCATATTATTAAATTGAATACATCTATAGTATTCCTTTTCTTAATAAATTTGCATCACACTTTTTGTGATGTCAAATATACTCATTGAAGTATATCATGTAAAGTGAAGATTTACATTTAGAGTTTGATAAGGAATGTATCAGATTAATTTTAAAGTGTGGGGATGATCTTGGATATGAAAATACAAAATGTTATTACCTTAACCAGTGAACTGAAGTGTGTCACTGCATTGTGTCTGACTCTTTGTGACCCCGTGGACTGTAGCCCACCAGCTCTTCTGCTCATGGATTTCCCCAATCAACAATACTGGAGTGGGTTGTCATTCCCTTCTCCAGGGGATCTTCCCAACCCAGAGATCAAACCCCGGTCTCCCGCATTTGCATTGCAGACAGACTTTTCAGTGAGTGAGCCACCAGAGAACCACATTAACCCATAATATGTTAATAAGTAGTAGTTATTGTTATAATTTATTCCATTCTCCTGATAGAAACCCTGGTATCACACAAAGAGAACTAGACTTGCAGCTGGAAAATGAGGACTAGAGTGTATTCTTTCCTTTACTAACTCTGATTTGAGATACATGACAATGTCTCTGAGCCTGATATCTGACATATGAAAAAAAGGGACCACAAGAAAATTATGAATTCGAGCATTCCTCACAAACCTCATATAAAGTAAGAGTATAAAGAAGACAATATAAATTGATTAATACACATATTCATGTATATACCTGAGTAATTGCTGGGCCTCAGTAACATGCAACTCATATGAAGAAAATCAGATGGCAATGGACAGGGAAGCCTGGCGTGCTGCAGTCCATGGGGTCACAAAGTGTCGGACACGACTGAGTGAGTGAACTGAACTGAAACAGGTCTTATGTCAAATAAGTAAGACAAAAGGCTCACTCACTGGATTTATGTTATTAACATCATGCAAAGCAGCTGGTCTGATGGAACAATGGAATGACCTATTGAAAATTCAATAGCTGTGCCAGCTAGGAGACAACGCTACAAAGCTGAGGTCGCCTACCTGTTGTTCTCCATGCTTTGAACCACTGACCAAAGCAGGGCTCTTTCATCTACAGCCAGAATGTAGGTCCAGGTAACACCCAAGGGATATAAAGAGGAATTCTGCTTCTCGTTATTAAAACTAATGTCCTCTGTATAACGTTCTGACTTCTGTTTTCTTCACTTAGGGCTCTACTGTTTCAGAGAAATGCTTCTTCCAGTAAACGTAGCAACGGTTATACGGAAAACCAGCACTACCCCTTTGCTGTTCCCAGTGCTAAAGGTAATAGAAACCTACAGAAATAATTAGAGGAAAAGCACTAAGAGCTGAGATCCCAAATGATCTTATTTAATAGATGAAGGCTACAGGTGTGATAAAGGTTATTTGTCAGCCGACTCCAGATGGGGAGAGTTACCCT
The DNA here is from genome assembly GCA_006410935.1 of Redunca redunca. Taxonomy (NCBI): domain Eukaryota; kingdom Metazoa; phylum Chordata; class Mammalia; order Artiodactyla; family Bovidae; genus Redunca; species Redunca redunca. The sequence goes on along the minus strand of SJYQ01000801.1, from coordinate 4,048,103 downwards.
AGATGACCTAGTTGGGCCCAGTGTAACCAGGAGGGCCCTTGCAAGTGGGAGAATGAGGCCAAAGAGCCAGAGTCAAAGACAAAGGTGCCGTGCTGCTAGAACTGCAGGAGGAGGAAGGGGCCTTGAGTCAAAGAATGCAGGCGGTCTCTAAAAGCTGGAAAATGCAAGGAAATTGATTATTTTCTTCACCTTCTATAGAAGGAGCCCAATCCTTCTGACATTTGCTTCTAGCCAGTGAGATCCATTTCAGATTTCTGACCTCCAAAGAGGTAAGATAATGATTTTTTTTTATTGTTTTAAGTCACTAAATTTTTGATAATTTGTCAACAGCAACAAAAAACTAATAAATGCATAAAATGATTGCTTTTCAGCCAAAATGGCTGATAAGCAAATTAATGCAGTTCAAGCTATAGATGACAACTGATTTTCAAAAATCCACTAATAGACAGTTACTTGTGCATCTGTTCCCATTTTACCGTTATGAATTTAACTTGCCTCTCATTTTTTATGCAACCACAACTGTAATATCAGGCAACTGTGTGATTTACTGATGCTTGATATTTGACAGAGAGTCCATCAAAAATGTAGACCTAAGTAAGTATTTCCAAGGTAAGGTGAATGATACAGGGGCAGGCTGATTTTCTCAAAACATTGATCCCCGTCCCTATTATTTTCAGTGATATGAGTCTTATGGTATTAAGTAGAAGATTTTAAATAGTACTTAAAATTGCAATCAGAGTGAAATCTTGCCTTTTTTCCCCCTGAAAACCTTATTCATTGTCTCCACCAAAGAGCTAGGATTGGGGATATATAGTCTTAGCTCCCATAATGTCTTATTAGACATCATAATATCAAAGGAATTTTATAAATGCCTGGAGACTTTTCTAAATTTTCTAAATGCGAAGAGAATCTTCTGAAAGCCTCCCAGCCAGGCTGGTTTCTGATTTCTTTCAAAGTATTCCCATGATCTCCAAGGGCCACAGACTCTGAAATGTATATCCAGAAGCATAGAGCTAAATTTTAAGAAGGCTTTGATGTGTTTCTGTGTAGTCAATACTCAGGTCATTTAAATCAACCTTTACTTGCACAAAGTCAGGAGGACTTTTGGACTGCAGTCATATTTCTGCACTGCTATTTTAATTAACCAGCTTACACTATGAAAAATTTTTCTAAATATTTTTTAATTACAAGGGTATGTGGCTTTTCCATTTTTCTAAATTTTCAAATAGATATATCTAAAGAAAAACTAAGGCTTCCAAGACATATATATATATATATATGGAAAGAAAAACAGCAGAAGGGAAGAATATTTCAAGTATTTTGAGCATAATTCTGACCATTTCTGCTATGGAATTCTAATTTCTTTAAGCATGTAAACACAGTTTTTCTGTTAGCTCTTAAACACAAGAATATGGGAAGAACATTCCTCCTCCTTCCAAATAAGAAAACAATCGTATGAACTCATCACAATACGCTATTCAAGATGTTCTTAGTACTCAGTATCTCAAGAGGAAGGGGTTTGTATGAGTGAAAATAGCTTGCTTGTAAGTACATGCGTGCATGCTGTCCCTCAGCTGTGTGTGACCCTTTGTGACTCCATGGACTGTAGCCTGCCAAGCTCCTCTGTCCATGGGACTTCCCAGGCAAGAATGCTGCAGTGGGTTACTGTATCCTCCTCCATGGGATCTTCTGACCCAGGGATCAAACCCACATCTCTGATGTCTTCGGCACTGGGCAGGAAGATTCTTTACCACTGCACCACCTAGGAAGGCTCATTTAGAAGTACATTGGTATTAAAAACTCTAAATAATGTAGGCCATGAAAATACCTGATCATTAATTAGGTCAATTAACTCATTTATGAAAGAATTACATTCTACTAAAGGAAAAGCTATATAATGTTTATTCTTGATTAGAAATAACTCCTTGATATTCCCTGATATATTTAACTGCAGGTAATAGTCATCAGATATGCAGATGACACCACCCTTATGGCAGAAAGTGAAGAGGAACTAAAAAGCCTCTTAATGAAAGTGAAAGTGGAGAGTGAAAAAGTTGGCTTAAAGCTCAACATTCAGAAAAAGAAGATCATGGCATCTGGTCCCATCACTCCATGGGAAATAGATGGGGAAACAGTGGAAACAGTGTCAGACTTTATTTTGGGGGGCTCCAAATTCACTGCATATGGTGGTTGCAGCCATGAAATTAAAGGACACTTACTCCTTGGAAGAAAAGTTATGACCAACCTAGATAGCATATTCAAAAGCAGAGACATTACTATGCCAACAAAGGTCCATGAGTCAAGATTTGTTTTTTGAGTGGTCATGTATGGATGTGAGAGTTGGACTGTGAAGAAGGCTGAGCGCCGAAGAATTGATGCTTTTGAACTGTGGTGTTGGAGAAGACTCTTGAGAGTCCCTTGGACTGCAAGGAGATCCAACCAGTCCATTCTGAAGGAGATCAGCCCTGGGAGTTCTTTGGAGGGAATGATGCTAAAGCTGAAACTCCAGTACTTTGGCCACCTCATGCGAAGAGCTGACTCACTGGAAAAGACTCTGATGCTGGGAGGGATTGGGGGCAGGAGGAGAAGGGGACGACAGAGGATGAGATGGCTGGATGGCATCCCTGACTCGATGGACGTGAGTCTGAGTGAACTCAGGGAGTTGGTGATGGACAGGGAGGCCTGGCGTGCTGCGATTCATGGGGTCACAAAGAGTCGGACATGACTGAGAGACTGAACTGAACTGAACTGAATAATCATTGTGGCAAATTTTAGATTTCCATCTGTTTTCTACCACACTGGCCAATCAAAAAATAAACTGCATTTTCTTATTACTTTCATTTTCCACCTATGATTGGCACATTTTTGAACTTAAATGATTCACCTGTACTTTTTATATTATACTGATCCATGTATTCTTTAAGAAGCTCTAATAATATTGTCAGTTAACCCTTTAATACTCATGTCTTGTTTGACATTTAGAACTTAAGCAATTTGAAGGTTTTCTATACACCGACTACCAAATAGACACTGTGGCAAATTCTGTCGCCTTGTTCATATCCTCTACACACTCAACGTCTTTACAATTAAGGCAGCTCTTGTAGAAGGTCTCAACTGTCTTAGGGAGGGAATTTGGGATTTCTTTTCTTTCTCTAAGAGTGCACTTTCAATCAGAACAAGTTTAAAGTGTCAGAGAGATAGTGCCCTTAAAAGTAGTGCTCAGATAATGAATGATGAGAGTGAGTGGCTGACTACAGTAGTTTGTTTTACCTTAATTGATAGAGATGCATTTTCAACATCCCAGAGCTCCCCAGCTGGTTAAACTCTAACTGTCCCCTGCTTTGCCTTCTTTCTCTGATCTTTCTTCACCACTATTGATGTTTTCTGGAATGGCTTATCAAAGAAAATATTTTACTCAAATTCTGTCTCTAGGTCTGCTTCTGGGTAGCCTAGACTAAGACATTATTTACTGAAAAATCAAACAAAGAATAAATGAGGGAAAAAATGAGATAAAGTGTTGTACTATAGAGACATTGGAAAACTTGATGTGCATAGTCATCTTTGGAAGCCCCACTGGGATTGGAAAAAAAAATGTCTAGAGAAGTTGCAAAAAGTAACACAACAGAAAAAAATGAAAACCTTCAACAATAGACATTATATTTCTATAGCTCGAGGATAGATTAAAATAGAGCTAGGTGATCTTTGTATAATAAAAGACATTGCTACAGATTTTTACAAAGTGGAAAAACAATAATCAAATCCATTTCTATCGATCAAAGAGTCATATGCCATTCTAAACTCAATATGCGGTAACTTGGCCATTCCCTTGCAAATTATTGAAGATGGGAAGAAAATACACTATGGTTGATCCCCAATGACAGTGCCATGCCACACCATACCTTTTACCAAGCACCGCAACATAAGCCCACATGTTTTGTAGCTTTCCAATATGATTGGAGAGAATAGCATTGAAACATGTATATTACCATATGTGAAATAGATCACCAGTCCAAGTTCTATGCATGTAGCAGGGTACTCAAAACCAGTGCACTGGGACCACCCAGAGGATCAGGATGGGGAGGGAGGTGGGAGGGGGTTTAGGATGGGGGGCACATGTACACCCATGGCTGATTTATGTCAGTGTATGGCAAAAACCACTACAGTATTGTTAAGTAATTAGCCTCCAATTAAAATAATAAATTAGTTTTTAAAAGGGAGAAACTAAAACAACAACAAAAAAAGAAATGACATTTTTATTGTCCCATTTTGTTTGAAACACTGGGAATATTGACTACATACTGCCTCAAATCCCTTCAGAAAAATTTAGTTTGCATTTTATAACAAAACATGGCTATAACTCAAACTATTGCTCTTAAGGAATGAGAGCATCCTATGATGTCAGAGATAAAGAAATGGTTTTATGATGAGCAGTAAAGGCCTCATCTGCTTAGTATCTTATGGGGATATTCACTGCTAAGTATTAAAATAAGGCAGTCACTAAACTATACTTTGAACAAATGTTATTATTGCTATGTAGTCTTCAATGTCAACATACAAATATTTAAAAATAATTATTATTAGACAAAGCAAAATTAATTACATGTCTAAAGCCATGCTGCAATGAACTCAAATTTGCTGAAAGGCATTTCAAGGCACTAAAAGTGATTCATGGAGGAAATATGAGCTTGGAAGCAGAGACAGAGCTTTAATTGAAGGTAAACACATACCAGGGAAAGTGTGTAGGATAAATAGGAGTACTGCAGTGGGGAATCTTGAATAGATGGAATCAACCAGAACTTAAAGATAGGAAGACTCAACCTAGCTTTTTTCCCTTTTTTACTAGAAGAATACACCTGGATTTTCACACTCTATATATGCTATGGAGTAAAATTTGAGAAGCGGTAGAAATAATTAACTTTTATCAAGAACCATGCCATTCAAAGTATCATGCTGGACCATAATTCCTTTAAGTTATAAAATATTTGGAAATAGACTTCATAATCTGAATTTTAGATCTCATGAAGCTAACTTTTCTATAAGTAAACTCATTTGTTCTAGGTAAACCTCCCAAACTACAGCAGAGTCAGGATTCCAAATCAGAATCATACAATAGCACAAACCAAATATTTCCACTAATTTAACTTGTCATCTAGTGGAATGACCACTTGTCATTCAGTGGTCAAGATATTCCAGACACATTCATTTGAATAACTAGTCAGTGAAAATGTCCATGTCTATGGAGAGATACAAGGAAATAGGAAAGTCATAGTCCACTTCATGAAATATCTTGTATATTTGTATATCAAATAACAAACTTGATAAACGCTTTAGCATTTTTCAGATTCTTCAGAATTAACCAAATTACTTTATTCATATTTTCTTTTCTTACAGAGGAAATATCAGGCAAGAAATTACCTCTCCTTGTCTTGTGGTCCATGTGACTCTGAAGCCCTCTTTTTTTGCACTTTCATTAGTTGACTTTTGAAATAAGCATGAATCTGTTTTAAAAAGTAGAGAGAAAACTAAAAAGAAGGGGCTATGCTAAGAACTTTTATGAGAGAAAATCCCATCACATATAAAGATATTAAGATGGAAAGCTGGTGCAATGTGGTATTTGCTCAATAAATTACTTTAACAGGTATCAGAAATACTATTCGAAAGATCTGGAGGCCTTTGTTGTAGGTTCATCTTACTCTGTTTAATTACTGTCTAGCTGAGTAATATTGATTCAGTTCCGTAACTGCAGCACGGAAACCCATGATTTAGTAGAGGAAAAAGCATGGTGGCCTACTTAAATGTCTTTGAGAAATTAGCAAATAGCAGCACTTTCTTTAAAAAAATATGAACAGGATGAATTAGAATTCCAAAACAGTTGATTACAATTAAAACTTCAAAATATATCTATAGCAAAAGTATAGCTATAGGATCATACAAAGGGATCAAAATATAAGAACCAGATTTACTACTAATCAGCCTACATAATAAGTGTATATTTAGTTAAAATAAATCCTCTGTCCATGGGATTTCTCAGGCAAGAATACTGGAGTGGTTGCCATTCCCTTCTCCAGAGGATTTTCCTGATCCAGGGATTGAGCCCTGGTCTCCCACATTTCAGATGGATTCTTTACTGCTTGAACCACCAGGGAGGCCTATAAATGTATATTTACTTAAAAATAAAGCAGACACATATAATACATATAGCTATGTATCATATATACTTTCATGATCCAGAAATTTAATATATAGGAATAAAACTATTAATACCTTCTCAACAATTTTTCACAGCTGAATGCTTCTCACTTTTTATTTTGAATGTGGATATATAAAAGCATACTAAAGGTGTCAAGTAGAATTTTCACATAGATATAAGTTTTATCTTTTTCTTAATGACTGTTACAATAGATTTAAACATGCATCTAACTTTATGGAATAAAAGCATTTAATTCAAGCACATTAACACTAAAGTTAAATGAATTTCTTCCTGATATTTTCATATGGTCTTCTAATAAATTCCCCAAAATGATATAAATTCATTTTGTGTATTTTCTTTTATTCTCCCTGGGAATTTAATTATGAGTAAAAGACAGCTGCGTAATCAGCACTGCTGTTTTCCTGTCCATGAGCAGATTTACCCTTGCTCTTGTTATTGGCTGTAAAGTACTTGTACTACTATCACATGTTTTAAACAGTACTTAACAGTGTTTCTATTATTTTTTATTATTGCCAAGAATAAAATTGGCATTCTTTAAAATAATGATTCAATTAGAAGGAATAAACTGGCATATTATAGAGTCTGATATACTACAGCAGGTCATTAAATCAAAAAGGTAATATCTTTATCTTAGGCTAATGTAATACACTAGAGAAAGGCTGTGCCACTCTGAGTTACACACAATGGACATTAATTAAGCACTTTGCCTGATTTATTGGTATAACTTACTTTTCTGTTAACTGCACAGAAAGTTTCTAAGAGAGAGCAAGAGGATGGCCTTAGCCAATATTAGACATCCTCATCGCCAAACAAACAGAGGGATTCATCTTCTTTAAGTCTCCATTATGCTTTCTCTTTCATTTAAAAGTCGCTTCAGTGTTTCTATTAAAAAAAAAAAAAAATGAGGCTTCTGGTCTTAGGAAATGTGAGAAGCTGAAAAGAGCATCTTTCCCGCTGGAAAAACTTCAGATTCATGGTTTCCACTTGAAACCATCAGAAATCTAAAGTCACGGGGTAACCAAGGAACCTGAAATCTGGAGCGAGACGGGAAACTGCAGGAAGAAGTCAGTTCCAACCGTTCGCTTCCTGGAGACAAATGATGCCAGATGGCATATAAACTGACGGAGTCCAGAGAAGGGATACAGTCTCCCCTCCAAAACCACCAAAAAGTGGAAAAAGTACATGATGCTAAAGTAAGCAAGATACTGTATACCAGGCAACAAAATGATCCCTGAAAGACGAGGAAATGGGATAAGAATACAATTTAGACTCATCGTATGGAGTCGGCCTGCAATGCAGGACACCCTAGTTTGATCCCTGGAAGATACCCTGGAGAAGGGAAAGGCTGCCCACTCCAGTATTCTGGCCTGGAGAATTCCACCGACTGTATAGTGTTTCTATTGTTTTTATTATTGTGAAGAATAAAATTGGCATTCATTAAAATAATTATTGTTAGAAGGAATAAAGGGAGGGTCACAAAGAGCCAGACACGGGGTCACAAAAAAGGCAGACACGACTGGATGACTTTCACTTTCATTTTTATGAAGTTTCCAGATGCAGTGCAGGCAAGGGAACCCAGCTGGAATCTAGCAGGTGCCCTGAGTTGAGCTGGGAATCCAAGGAAAGTAAGGGGGCCAGAGTTCTTGGCCCAGACTGTTAGAGCAAAGCCATACAGAGAATGAGCCTGAGAAGTCTGCAGAGAGGCCCACTTATGTATTTATTAATAAGTGCTGATCAGGGCATGCCTATGAAGAAACCACTAGGGTCTGGAGAAAAAAATCTTCCAGAAGGATGAGAGGTAACAGTATCCAGTGTTCACAGAGGGCCTTGGACAGTGCCTGACCCACCAGCAAGACTCAAAAATTTCAAAAGCCATGGGACTGTATCGTCAGTAGGTGCTGCTGCTGCTAAGTCACTTCAGTCGTGTCCAACTCTGTGCGCAGCCCACCAGTCACCCCTGTCCCTGGGATTCTCCAGGCAAGAACACTGGAGAGGGTTGCCATTTCCTTCTCCAATGTGTGAAAATGAAAAGTGAAAGTGAAGTCGTTCAGTTGTGTCCGACTTTGTGCAACCCCACAGACGGCAGCCCACCAGGCCCCGCTGTCCCTGGGATTCTCCAGGTAAGAACACTGGAGTGGGTTGCCATTTCCTTTTCCAATGCATGAAGGTGAAAAGGGAAAGTGAAGTCGCTCAGTCGTGTCTGACTCCTAGCCCCTAAATGATGCTAAATTAATGCATCAATAGACTGTATCTATTAGATACTGTATCAATAGATGCTAAAAGGAATGCTAAAGTATGCATTTGATGAGAAAAAGTATATCTATCATCTAATCTTAAAATATCTCCCCTTTAATACAAAGGGAAACAATAATAAACTACAGTTTGAACAACCTGCCCACATGACCTTAAGCAAGTGGTCAAAATTAACACTACCGTAATAGGACAAATCACAGTTATGTGTCTCCTGATATTATTTGCTGAGGAAACATTGCTTTTCTGATATCCTTGTGAAAAAAAAAAAGTCAAATAATGAGGAAACACCAGAGAAACACTAGATGAGATATTCTTCAGAATAACTACCCTGTTCTCTAAACAAATCTTTGGTATGTACAATTGATAGTTCTACTGTTCTTATGCATGAAATGTTATTTTTTTATAGGAAAAATGCACTGAAATATTTAAATATTATGTTGAACATTTACTCTGAAATGGGTCATAACATACACACAAACACACACAGGGAGGAAATGATATAGAAGACATAGTAAAATATTAACATTTAGGGAAGCTGGTTTGCTTTAGTTGCTAAGTCACGTCCTACTCTTTTGCGACATTATGGACTGTAGCCCACCAGGCTCCACGGTTCACAGGATTCTGCAGGCAAGAATGCTGGAGTGGGCTGCCATTTCCTTCTCCAGGGGATCTTCCTAACATAGGAACTGAACTCTCATCTCTTTTGCCTCCTGCATTGGCAGGCAGATTCTTTACCACTAAGTCAGCAAGAAAGCATATCCTGACATTCCAAGTTAGGTTTTCTAGCATTTCCCATTGTTTTCCCAGTGTTGGGAAGTTTTAACTTACATTGAGATTACAGAGGCAGAAAGAAATATCTATTAAGGTGAAAATATTTACCAGACACTGTCATCCTTTAACCAGCTCCTATGCCATTCTCCTCACGTATACATCTTCAGCACTAACGACCTACTACGTAGTCACTGTTTTACCAAGAGTATTATATGTCAGGGTCCTTGAACTTTTGCCTTTAGGAATCTTTCCTTCGGAGCATTTCCAAGGTTTACTCCAGGCTTTGGGTTTCATCAGCTCTCTGCCCAAATGCCATGTTCTTAGTGAGGTTTTCACTGACCACTCTGTGTAAAATATCCTCTTTTTTGAATCACTCTCCATAAATCAGACTTATTTCCCTTTGTAGCAAGTGAAGCACATTATATGTTTACCCACGAACCCACAGGGTACAGGACAGTTAGAAGCAAATGAATCAAATGTTTGAAAATGTTGGGGCCAAACAGGAGCAAAGACAGGCTCTAAGGGACAAGCTAGGCCTGACTTTTTTAGTCTCTAGGGAAGCTGAGGCACTGGGAATTCCCACAGGCAGTGTAGCTCGAGCAATCAGAAGAAATCCCCATAGCCCCGGTCTGAGCCAATCAGGAAAACCCCACCCACGCCAATCAGGATAGGGATGCGGATATGGATGCGGATAGGGATGTGAGGTTTAAAAGCCCCAGGCATGCCTATGGTTTAGCCAATCAACTGTGTTACAGGAACAAAGAACCGTCTGTATAAAAGTAGATGTGATTCAGAGTTTGGGGCTCTCGTCAAGATTCCACTGCGCTGGATGAGACTGAGCCCTAGCTCCAGCTAGAAATAAACCCCTTTGTGCGACTGCATTGCTGTGGAGGTCTTAGTCTCTCAGTTTTGGGGACTCGGACTCTGGGCATAACAGAAATTAATTTCAAATCCAATACCTCTGTTACTCACTTCAAGACACATTTTTATAACAATTAACTGAATGTTGTGCCAACAGTTATTCAGGCATTGGTTTTATTATTTCCCAAAGCTAATAATGAAATACAAGGAAGCTGATATATTTTTCCTTTTTTTATGCCTATATCTGGCTTTTTACGTGAAGATGATGTTCTGAGCCATGAGACTATGGCAAACACTCAGACTTCTGGGAAGAAGGCAATGGTGAGCAAGAAAGAAACGAATTCATGGGCCACAGACTAGGACTCAGAGCCACACACAGAGTTATGCTCAGGAGACTCTTGGTCTGCTTATTTCAGGTGATGCCTGAGATCTGGGTTTGTCTCTGACTCCTAAGGGATTCATGTCAAACCTCCAGTTTTAAGAATATATTCACTTTCTTATTTATATATAATATAAAAGAAAAAGTTAAATAACTGCATTAAATTGATATTTTAAAAGATATCCACACATGCTGATGTTAATTTTGGAAAAAATTATTTTAACTATGCCAAAACAGAGAAACCCTCCAAAAGTTACAAGCACACACACACACACAGACACACACACACACAAATACTGATTTGGGAAGAAAACTTTAACTAAAAAAAAAAAAAATTCTGTAACTGTTTACGAAATAAAATATATTTGGAAAATGAAAATATTTGCCACGCAGTTTAGGCAGCTATACAATATATTAGGAACTAAAACTTAGACCATCCCAAGGATCTTATACTATAAAATGTAAGTTGTTCCTGGCTGGCTTTGCAGTTTGAAATTCTGCCTTGCACGCTTCCGCCAAATTTCAAATTGATCTTAGAATGTCTCATTTGTTTCTCTTGAGTACTTGGAAATCTATTTGAATCAAATGGGAAATTAAAATAAAATAAAACAAATAAAACTTTAAATGATTTGGCCCTCTTTCTATCCTCCTCTCAAAGACTTCATTGGCCTGCTCTTTCATTTTGCCTGCGTACAATCCATTCAGTTCAGCTCTACCTAATTCGCTGATGGAATTGGAATCTGCTTTGTTCTGTTTCTATTGAATTAAAACAGGAAGAAAAATGGACTCTGTTCACGAGCTCTGGGCTTTGCTTAAAATAGGACCACCTCAGTGGGATTTCTGCCATACCTGGCTGCTTTGTCTCAGCCCTGCTGGATTGCGAATTGGCTTGGCGATGTGTTTCTGCTTATCCAGCTTGTTTTGCTTGGTTGTTTTATGAATAAGCATCTGATTCTCTATTTCTTTGCTGCATTGAAAATCCCTCCACCACTTTTGGTTTTGGCAGCCAGCAGAGTGAAGGAGCATACTGAAAGCAAAGTCTGGGAGCAAATTTGATGGCTTTAGGGAACAGAGAGTGAGGCATTTATTTTAAATGATTCATGCCTACTTTGAACTCCTAAGTAAGTGGGGAAAAATTAATGTTTGTTTTGTCAGACAATATGGTTTATGAGTTTGTCTATATTTCAATGTCTGGGAAATGTGCACATCAGTCTACTCAAGTTATTACTCTCCGGATAGGAATATGAATTGCAATAATATAAACCCATTAACTTATGGCAGAGAGTGAAGAAGAACTAAAGAGCCTCTTGATGAAAGTGAAAGAAGAGAGTGAACAAGTTGGCTTAAAACTCAACATTCAGAAAATGAAGATCATGGCATCCAGTCCCACCACTTCATGGCAAATAGATGGAAAAACAGTGGAAACAGTGACAGACTTTATTTTCTGGGGCTCCAAAATCACTGCAGATGGTGACTGCAGCCATGAAATTAAAAGACGCTTACTCCTTGGAAGGAAAGTTATGACCAAACTAGACAGCATATAAAAAAGCAGAGACATTACTTTGTCAACAAAGGTCCATCTAGTCAAAGCTATGGTTTTTCTAGTAGTCTCGAATGGATGTGAGAGTTGGACTATAAAGAAAGCTGGGTGCAGAAGAATTGATGCTTTTGAACTGTGGTGTTGGAGAAGACTCTTGAGAGTCCCTTGGACTGCAAGGGGATCCAACAAGTCCATCCTAAAGGAGATCAGTCCTGAATATTCATTGGAAGGACTGATGCTGAAGCTGAAACTCCAGTACTTTGGCTACCTGATGCGAAGAGCTGACTCATTTTAAAAGTCCCTGCTGCTAGGAAATATTGAAGGTGGGAGGAGAAGGGGACAACAGAGGATGAGATGGTTGGATGGCATCACCAACTCAGCAGACATGAGCTTGAGTAAACTCTGGGAATTGGTGATGGACAGGGAGGACTGGCATGCTGCATTCCATGGGGTCACAAAGAGTTAGACATGACTGAGCAACTGAACTGAACTGAAACTCATTAACTAATGCCTTGATTATTTCACTCATCTTAAAGGGCAGTCTACTGCAGCTTTTTACGTTAGAATAACATGATGACAATTGGTCAAGTGATTATGAAGAGACTGTTTTTTTTTAAAACCTACCAGTACTATTGGCCCATATCCTTTCTTTTATGACACTTAAGACTAGAACATGTAGCTGTACTATTCTTGAATTCTTCATGTGTGAGATAAGCAACCAATTGAGTACCTGCTTAGGACAAATACACATTTCTCTTAAAAGTTTTTGATCTCTTTAACTATACTCTTTCAGCTTCTTACATTTATTTTCTAAATATCTCTACCCCATATCCTTTCTAACTCCATACCTAATAAACCAAGGCACCTGGTGGTTTTAGATCTTCTCCAAGAACCCCATTTTTCAAAAATAACAAAAGAACATTCTCACTAGCTTAAGGTTTCAAAGGCACTAAAGTTATTTTAGTATGAAGAAAATATTACCTGAAACTTTAGGAATATATTTTTACATGTCAGGATTCCCCTTTTTATGTTGAGCAGATTTCTGACATCCTAAGAAATCTAAAAGAAAACAGCTATTATTCTGATCTGTAGCAACTTGAGAGGTTTTATAAGTTTGGGGCAAATGGTCATATACAGAAGACTGAAAAATGTCCCACCACACACAATGTTCAAAAGTATATATCACTGTTCCTGGCTTATACCTTATATACAATACTTAAAAACCTCAGTTCATTCCTAGCTTTTTCCCAAGTAGCCTTTCAGGATAAACAGGATAAATCAGTCTGAAAATACACAAATCTTATTTTGGGAGCTCTGTTCCTAATCTTATTGTGAATGTTTGACATTATCACATCCCTCCTCCCTGGCAAGACTAACCTTTTTGAAATGTCATAGAACTTGTACCATTCTGATATCCAGATGAGTAGCCTAGCATGGAACCTCTACATTCAACCTAGGAGGAATGGCCAAAAGCCCGATGAAGTAGTAAGAGAACATGCATTATTACGTCGTGATTCTTTTCAAACATATATGAAAGGAAAGCACCTATAACTTTATCTTAAGGGGAAATGGCAAAAAGGAAATGAAGCCGTGGTACCCAGAATACTAAAGTGACCCTGGTGACCCTTGCTTTTATAATCTCTCCCTCTTAAGTGGGGGTGAAATTTATAACTATAAACAGGTATCACTTATTATATGGCAAAAGGGATTTTACAGAAGTAATTAAGGGAAGGGTACTTATTTCTCAACTTTAGGTCAATCAAAAGAGGGATGATCTAAATAGGACTAACCTAATCCCATGAGCCCTTTAAATCTGAATACAGAGGTTGCTGCTACTGCTGCTGCTAAGTCACTTCAGTCTTGTCCAACTCTGTGCGACCCCATGGACTGCAGCCTACCAGGCTCCTCCATCTATGGGATTGTCCAGGCAAGAGTACTGGAGTGGGTTGCCATTGCCTTCTCCGATACAGAGGTTAAGAGACAAAGAAAACCTAAACTCTAAAACAATCAGTAACTCTTCAAAATCTGTCTTGGGATTTACTGTCTCAAATATGCTGTCTACTGACCTCTCACTCATTGTCCAGAATATTTCTCATTTAAAACCAATCCTTTCTTCTATTTGGAATAGTTACATTTTCTTCTCTAAGGATAAATACGATATCTTATAGTTCAGTGACCTGTTTTAAGAAACTAGCTCCATAACTATTGCTGTTAAAAGTGTTACATTCTTTTTTTCAACTCCAGTGTTCTCCTGGAGGGCTTTTTACAATGGCTTCTGATTAGACAAAAGAAAGTTCAGATAATCCAACTCTATAGTAAAGAATTTCAGTATAGGATTAGTCAGTAATCCAATTGTTCCTTGATCTTCAGCCTTGAAGCAAATCCAATGGTATAAATGATACAGAATCTGATTAAGTTGGTGAATTAGAAATAGGATGGATTAGAGTGAGACACATATATCAGACAAATTCTGTAAAAATTCAGGTGCCACTGAATCTCCTAAGGGAGCTGGGTTCTGGGTATGGTCAGAGTGCCACCCTTGAAAGTAAAAAACATATTTTTGCATTGATTGCTGGATCTGCTTGGATTTCAGAGTCAGTATAGTCTACATTCTCACTATTTATCCTGACTCATTTATCAGGGAACCCACCATGTTGCTAGGTATGAAAGGGGTCCAGAGTAAGGGGAGGCTTTGAAGTAACTCCAGGGTATTCCACAAAAGTATCAGGACACTCAGGTTGGACACAACTGAGCAACTGAACTGAACAGAACTGACAGGTCTTAGGAACCAGTAGATCTAATGGTGCTTAAAGTGGCTGTGGTAAATAAATGTGTTTGCAATTTCTGAAAGAAAACAATTTCAGAGATCCCTAGGGTTTTGAGATAAATGTCATACCTTCAGCTACTAGCCAGTATCTTACAGCTAATCAGCCCTGGTAGAAAATTAATGCTTGACTGAGTAATGCCTAAACGACGTGAACTGAACTGCCTGTCACAATTATTTGATGTCACTATTTTGGGGGGCTCCAAAATCACTGCAGATGGTGACTGCAGCCATGAAATTAAAAGACGCTTACTCCTTGGAAGAAAAGTTATGACCAACCTAGATAGCATATTCAAAAGCAGAGACATTACTTTGCTGACTAAGGTCCGTCTGGTCAAGGCTATGGTTTTTCCTGTGGTCATGTATGCAGAGCGCCGAAGAATTGATGCTTTTGAACTGTGGTGTTGGAGAAGACTCTTGAGAGTCCCTTGGACTGCAAGGGGATCCAACCAGTCCATTCTGAAGGAGATCAGCCCTGGGA
>SJYQ01000801.1:3979987-4032522 GCA_006410935.1 Redunca redunca | reverse complement strand
ATGGGGTGGGAGGTGGGAGGGGATTCATGTTTGGGAATGCATGTACACTCGTGGTGAATTCATGTCAATGTTTGGCAAAACCAATACAGTTATGTAAAGTAAACTAAAGTTAAAATAAAAATTAAAAAAAAAAATAAAAATTTTTTAAAAAAAGAAATAAAGTATTAAACTTAATAGTATTTTGGAAGTAAAATAGTTAATTTTTGTAGTCTATTGTACACATGGACTGCTATTTTAAAATTCTTAAATAAATTCTCTTTAAATTCTTCAAGGGGTTACAAAGAAAAAAAAAACTTAATCCCGCTCATGGCATCCTCTGTGTTTAACAGAACTGGAGAGGTTTAAAGTGATAGGCTAAGTTACCCTCCCCTGAATTTCAGTAGAATTCCATGAATAAACTACCCTCAAGCATTTGGACTAGCTTGAAATCAAGGAGCAAAGAACATCTGTGATAAACCAGGCATATAAGAACGAGAGCTGACCTAATCCTCGAAATAGGCTTTTAATATAGTTATTGTGATTTCCATTTCTGACATGCTAAATTTTATGCTCCAAGAAGTTAAACAACTGCTCCCTGGTCACATACTTTGCAAGTATCAGAGCCAGGATCTTAAAATATATTATTGTGTGTGTACGTATGTATCTCTGTGTGTCTCTATAATAAGACTTCCTTCAGGTAAAATATTAGAATGACGTGAATATTTTTAAAACAATCTAGTTTCTTTATCACAAATATACATGACCTATTACCTGAATAAGTATCAATCACAAATTCATATTATGGAGTAAGAAGGATGTGGGTGAGTAATTCTTCCCATAGAAGACACCCCAGTGTAATCAACTTCTCATATTTCAACTCCAGAAAACAATCATACGGCCCTCAGCTTTTACATAAAAGTCTCCTTCAGACAAAATTCAATTAAGAAAACAAACTACAGGAACTCTCTTATAATAAGTGATATATGGAAAAATCAAGCAAATCCCAAACTGCTGACCATGTCTAGGTTTGGGTGAGTTTCTTCACTGGTAACATATTCTAGCTCTTTGTACTGGACAGGTCAGTTTGTGCTCAATTGAGACTTAATAGGATGTATCGCTTCAATGACTTCTACAAGGAAGATCTGTGTGCTGAATCTCACTGCAGATTCTAATTTATAGCATGGTAGCATGGTCCAGTAACTCTTTGGTAGGACCCAGGAATCTAAATTTGAACAACCATACACATACTTTTGATAATCAGGAAACTGGGGAAACAAAATCCGTGTAAGACAAGAAACGAAACTAAAATATGTATTAAGTGCTAGGAACTGTCTTAATCATATATAAATTAACCCTCATACAAATACTGTAAGTTAGGTGACTCCATTTTGAAAGAGAAGAAACTGAATTTTAGAGTGATTAAATATCTTGCCCATACTAAATAAATGGGGAATCATTTTGCATATAAAGTATATGCTTTTTTTCCCTTAACTTCATTATTGTGCCTCCTTCAGGTTGGGGACCAAATTTAAGCATCTGTCAATCACTACCAAACTTCAGAATTCAGTGCAATGATGAGAATTTAATTCACTGAAGTTTCAACCTTAAAGTCACACGGTTCTGGGGAAAGTGGTGCACTGGAGATGATTTCTTCAGAGATACCAGTTTGAATCAAACGTGAATATAACTTTTCAAATTTACAATCTGTCAAAGCTACATTTCAGACTGTACAACAAATCTAAGGGACATTTTACTTGCTTGTGCCTCTAAGGTTTTAGTATGCTAAATATTATTAGATAACAGAATTACAGTTTAAACTATGTGAAAAGAAACAAGGTTTTCATTCCAGCATAGAAGAAACTAGGAGTGGCCATTTTCTCTTAGCAACAAGTAAACTCCGAACAAAGTAAAAACCAACAGCTTCTTAGATCCACAAGAGAAGTCATACAGCAACCTGAAGTCCCCAAAACTGAAGAGAGTAACAGGCAAACACACAGGAAAACAATCACAACTTACCGGAGAAGAAACGCCTGGGAAACCAGCTCCCGTGTAGAGAAAGCCGACCTGTGGCTGAAGACCTGCTGGAGGCTCAGTGGGATATTTAAAAACGCCAGGGAGATGCAGTCACCATTGAGCCACTCACTCTGATGCGTTCCACCTGCTAGAGTTCTAGCAGGTTCTCATAGGGATTACTGGAGAAAAGTCCTCTTGTGCCTCTGGCAGGGCAGGGAGAGAATCCTTTTGACATATTCCAGAGCATTCTGTGTTTGCAAAAAAAAGTCTGCCCTCAGGAGAAGCTATGTAACTAAAGCCTGAAGTCCAGAGGTTTCACTGGCATCCAGTTGGCATGGGGGAAGGGCAACAACCACCCCCGTTACTTCTAGCTTAGAGGAGGGGAAGCACCCAACGTAGCTGGTCTTTTTTTTTTTTTTTCTGCATTGCTTGGCATGTAGGATCTTACATGCCAGGGATGGATCCCATACCCCTGCATTGGAAGAATGGAATCTTAACCACTCAGCCACCAAGGAAGTCCCAGCTGGTTTTATCCTTCCATGTGCAGAAGGGGAAATACTCAAATCTCGCTAAATCTAGCCATCCTGGAAAACCTGAAAGAGGTGGGGGAACTGAGAAGCACATACGAAGTTCACATTCTAGAGGCACAGAGGCACTAAAAGACAGAGGCCTAATCACTTAACCATAGAGCGCTTCTCTCCCTACAGCTTACCATCACGTCACTAAAGGCTTGATTACAATAGTTCCTTTTTACCTAGTACATCATTCCTGGCCATCACACACACACACACTTACTGAAAGGCAAAAAGCACGTTTTGAAGAGACAGCACATGTGTGTGCTCGGTCGTGAATCTGACTCTCTGTGTCCCCAGAGACTGCAGCCCACCAGGCCCCTCTGTCCATGGGATTTCCCAGGCAAGAATCCTGGAGCAGGTTACCATTTCCTACTGAGGGGACCTTCCTGACCCAGGGATTGAACCTGTGTCTCTTGCTTCTCCTGCATTTGCAGGCCGTTTATTTACCACTGCACCACATAGGAAGCACCCTTGTAGAGATAGAGCAAGCATCAAAAGCAGTCTCAGATATGGCAGGGATGTTGAAATTACCAACCCAGCAGTTTAAACAGAACAACGATGAACATGCTAAGGGCTCCAATGACAAAAGTAGACAGCATGCAAGAACAGTGAGGTAATGTGAGCAGACCTCGGAAATTTAAGAAAGAACCAAGGAGAAACTCCAGACATCAGAAACCTTGCAACAAAAAGTGGAGAATGCCTTTAAGAATGCCTAAAGGATGGACTTATGAGACTAGGCATGACTGAGAACAGAATCTCTGAGCTTGAGAATTCTCAACAGAAACCACCAAAACTGAAAGGCACACAGGAAAAGACTGAAAAAGAAGCATAACAGAATATCTAGGAACTATGGGACATCTACAAAAGGTAAAACATACACATAATGGGAACACCAGATGGAGAAAAGAACAGAAGAGATATTTGAAACAATAATGACCGACAATTTCTCCAAATTCATGTCAAACACCAAGCCACAGGTCCAGGAAACACTGAGAATACCAATCAGGGAATCATAACAACTAGCAATATCATATTCAAGATACAGATTATCAAATGTAAATTAAAAAGAAACCAGGGGCGGCAGTGGGGGGTGGGCAGTCAACTTACCTGTAGAACAAATGTAAGGAGGACATTCAACTGCCTTTCAGAAACCATGCAAGCAGAAAAGAGTGGCTTGACGTATTTAAAGTGTTGAGAGAAAATAAAAACACAGTCTAGGATTCTAGTCAATGAAACATTATCTTTGAAAAGTGGAGGAGAAATAGGCTCCTTCAGCAAAAGAAAAATTGAGGAGAGTTGCTGCCTATAGAGTTACCCTGTCATAAATAATAAAAGTTCGTTAGAGAGAAGGGAAGTAATGTATGTCAGAAACTTTGATCTACCTAAAGGGGGAAAAAATTAGGTGAAATAATAAGTGAAGATCAAAAAAAAATTGTGTTTTCTTACTTTTAATTGATCTAACAGTGTAGTATAAGTGACTGACACTAAGATTTTGATTGCAAGGCATTTTTTACTTCAAAAGACATCCATCTCAAATAAATACATTGCTATTATTAATTGTATGACCCAGCTCCTAACAAAACAGCCACATAAGTAACCAGGCCCTCACACTCGGGAAATTTCCCATTACGAAGACCATGGGCAACCCTGGGCAACCAGTTCAGTGACCCCACTTCTTCCACTGTCTCAAGTATGCTGCAAACTGGCCAACAATGAGTGATCCATTGGAATCCAGATAACCCAGCCTCACACTGCAATAAAAGTAGAGCCTAAATCCAGGCTTTCTCTCTCTCTCTCTCGTCTCTCCCTTCGCCCACCACTCTTTTCCCTTACAACCTCACTTGTGGCCCTGGAGCATGCCATGGGCACTCTAGGACCTGTGAGTAATAAGTCTTGTTCCAAAAAGTTCTCTGATGGTTTTTGCTGAAATGCATCTTCTGACATAAGACACATCATAACAGAAAACAGAAGAGGTGGCCCCAGCCATAGCACTAGCCCCAGGGCAGGGAAATGTGTGTGGTGATCCTCCTAAGTAATATGGACCCAGGAAAGCGACTCAGGGATTCCTAGCTGACGGCTTCACCATCAACAGGCTGGGCCTGACACAGCAGAAAGAGTTTGTTAAAATAAGAGTAGCAGAATCATATTTGATATATATGCTTAGGCATGATTATGTAGAGGAGAAATGTATGACAACAATGATATAAGGAAAAAGAGGGAGGAATTAGGATTATGATAATACTATCTAGGAAGCAATATAAGTGTTATTTAAAAGTAGAACTGGATTAGTTGTAAATATATATTGCAAACTCTAGGGCAATCACTAAAAAAAAAAGAAGTAAAGAAAGAAATTGTTTAAAGTATAAAGAATAATATAACTGTAACTGTTTAGCTAAGAACTAAATTGTTCTTCAGTCACCAAGTTGTGTCTGACTCCTTGTGACTCCATCAGCTGCGGCACACCAGGCTTCCCTGTCCTTCACACTCCCCTGGAGTTTGCTCACATTTGTGTCCTTTGAGTTGGTGATGCCATCCAACCATCTCATCCTCTGTTATCCCCTTATCCTGCCTTCAATATTTCCCAGCATCAGTGTCTTTTCCAATCAGACAGCTCTTCACATCAGTTGTCCAAAGTCTTGGAGCTTCAGCATCAGTCCTTCCAATGAATATTCAGTGTTGATTTCCTGGTGGTTCAGACAGTAAAGAATCTGCCTGCAATGCAAGAGACTTGGATTCAATCCCTGGGTCAGGAATATTCCCTGTTGAAGGAAATGGCAATCCATTTCAGTATTCTTGCCTGAAAAATCCCAAGAACAAAGGAGACTGGTGGGCTATAGTCCAAAGCATTGCAAAGAATAGGACACGATTGAGTGACTATACATCTATCAACAAGAAAATAGAAAAATGGAATAATAGAAAAATGCCCAATTAAAGCCACAAAAGGCAGAGACAGAGTGGAAGAAAAAAATAAAAACAAACAAGGGCAACAAATAGAAAACTGTAACAGTGGATATTAATCCTATATCAAGAATCATTGAATGACGATGATCTAAATGCACCAATTAAAAAGATAGAGGTTATCAGAGTGAACCCAACAACAGACACAATCATATGCTGTCTATTATAGACCTATTAAAATATAAAGACAAATGCAGATTAAAAGAAGCGGATAAAGGAAAGTATGCTAACGGTAATCAAAAGAAATGGGAGTAGATATATTAATTTCAAACAAGGCAGAATTCAAAGTAAAGGAAGGTATCAGAGGTATTACATAAGAAGGGGCATACATAATGACAAAGGGGAAATTTCTCTGAGAAGATGGATCAGTTCTTAGTATGTCTGCACCTAACAATAGAGCATCAGCACAATTACAAATTTACAGAAAGGGACTGTCAAAAACAACAGTGTACACATAACATCAGTTCAGTTCAGCTCAGTCGCTCAGTCGTGTCCGACTCTTTGCGACCCCATGAATCACAGCACGCCAGGCCTCCTGTCCATCACCACCTCCCGGAGTTCACTCAGACTCACGTCCATCGAGTCCGTGATGCCATCCAGCCATCTCATCCTGGGTCGTCCCCTTCTCCTCCTGCCCCCAATCCCTCCCAGCATCAGAGTCTTTTCCAATGAATCAACCCTTCGCATGAGGTGGCCAAAGTATTGGAGTTTCAGCTTCAGCATCATTCCTTCCAAAGAAATCCCAGGTATGAATTAAAATGTGAGTACTTTATAAGACAAAATTTCCACGGTAATCATCACATCTTATTAAAATATCTTGAATGTATCTCCCCAAATGAATGTATAGTAACAAAATAAAACTATATCATACATACATTCTAACTATTTGTGTGCTTTACAAGGTTTAGGCATTTATTTTCAGTGTACTATAGAGCTGCAATGCTTCAGTATACACAAACATACAATGTATCAGTGAATTTACACAAAATTATACATATGTAACAGGTTATAAAAGCAAATGTAAAATTTATAGAACCTCATGAATGTATTATTTTCCATCAAATATCACAAGTATTTATATCCTCAGGTTACTAAATCCTCAAAACATACTTTGAGGTGCACCAGAAATTTATTAATGAAGGAATGGGTTCAAAAGTATTGATTTTCTCAAGGTCACACAGTTATTAATCTGCTTTCTGGATTTGAACGAAGTTTACTGATTCCAATTCAAGATATTTTAAAATTTATATTAACTTCCTTATGCACACTAAAAAATACTTTGGCAGCTACAGATCTGAATTAATACACTGAATATCAATGCCATGTGTACTAGAAGATAGACTGAAATGAAGAGTTGATGGGTTGGTAAAAGTAAATTTAAAAAATAATTTTAGAACATATGAGTTTCAAAAGCTCTTCTTCCTTAGGGATGTTTGAGTATAATTTCATAAGAGGAACACTGCCCTAGCAATTATATTTACTGTAATCTCCTGGTGTGAATTTAAGTAATTATCAGTGCATTCCATCAAAATCATAAAGGAAAGAGCTCTAAAACATGAATCTTAAAAAGTCATTTAAATTGCTTTGAGTTGAAACTATGCAGAAAAAGTGTATACAAAGAGGAGTTCTGCAACACAAATTCTGCACATTAAGTCTCACAGTACTAAAATTTTAGAAAGAATGTTTTAAATTTAAATCTAAAACTCCCATTTTCTTATTGTTTGTTTCTTTCTTTTTAAAAATTTATTTAGTTTAATTGGAGGCTAATTACTTTACAATATTGTAGTGGTTTTTGCCATACATTGACATGAGTCAGCCATGGGTATACATTGTCCCCCATCCTGAACCCCCCTCCCACCTCCCTCCCCATCCCATCCCTCTGAGTCATCCCAGTGCACCAGCCCTGAGCACCCTGTCTCATGCATCGAACCTGGACTGGCGATCTGTTTTACATATGATGATATACATGTTTCAATGCTATTCTCAAATCATCCCACCCTTGCCTTCTCCCAGAGTCCAAAAGACTATTCTACACATCTATGTCTCTTTTGTTGTCTCACATATAGGGTCATCATCACTATCTTTTTAAATTCCATATATATGGGTTAGCATACTGTTACTTTATCAATATTTATTGAATATTTGTGATATGCCAACTATGCTTAGTTCTGGGATTTATAATATCTGTTCCCATGAGGCAGAGTAGGAAGACTGAAATAAATTCCTCAAATAGATTCCTTTTTTCACTTATAATACAATGAAATAAGTGAGGATGTGGAAAGAGTGTTATAAAAACATAGAGGTTAAAGGTATGAGGGGAAAGAGTGAAAGAGTCATGATAGTTTTCTCAATCTAGAATCAATTTAAATAGGCATAAAGGAGTTCATCAGGTGAAAAGGTGAACAGAAAGGCATCTCAAAGATCATGCATCCAAAAAGCCAGTGTGGGATAATATAAATGCACAGAACATCATAAATATTAACATAACACATAAGTGACAGCAATGTTAGAGCATCAGAGAGACAAGGAAACTTATTACCATTTTGATTAAAGTATAAGGCATGATTTTTACAGAGTCTAAGTTGTAAGATGAATGGCATATTTAGATTCATATTTTAAGTAGGTCTCTGTATTTTAATCTTTATACCACTTATTTTTTTTTATACCACTTAAAAAACATTTAAATATCAAGCATTTCATCATACATTTTCAGTTCTCATTTGTCTTACATTAATCTGAAATTAATATGCTGTCTTAAGAAAAATACAAAGAAATTTTATGTACCCTTTATCCAGTCTCCAAGATTGGCAATATTTTTTAAAACTTGCATAATATCATATTAGGATACTGACATTGATACAACCTATTGCTATTATTTACACTTCCTCAGTTTCACTTCTACTTGTTTCCCCGTATCTGTGTGTGCACACACGCACATGTTTAGTTGTATACGTTTCTGTCACCTGTGTAGTCTGCTGAATCAGCTCCTATAACCAAGATACTAAATAGTTCCTTGACCACAAGGATATCTGCTGCCTTTTTTCTAAAATTAATTTATTTGTTTTAATTGGAGGCTAATTACTTTACAATATTGTGGTGGTTTTTGCCATTTTAACCATATCTTCTTGCCCTTCCTTTACCCTCGCTAAATCTAGGCAACTGATTATACATTTGCCATTTCTAAAGTGCGTTTCAAACCTCATATAAATAGAAGCATACATTATATAACTTTTGAGAGTGGCTTTCATGCAACATAATTCTTTGGAGATTCATCCAAGTCATTGTGTCTATTAATGGTGCCTGTCCGGTTATTGCAGAATAATATTTCATGCTATGTATTTATTACAGTCGTTTTGTTATTTAATTGTTGAAGGCTATCTGGGCTGTTTCCAGTTTGAGGCTATTAAGAATAAGGTTTGGCTATTATGACTATTCATGTACAGATTTTGTGTGAATACAAGTTTTCTTCTCTCTGGAATAAACAGCGAGTAGAGCAATTGGTAGGTTGAATTGTAATTACAGCTCTAGTTTCATAGAGAACTGCCAAACTACTTTCTAGAGTGACTGTGCCATGTTACATTATCACCATCAATGGAAATGTTATACAGGTTCTCCACATCCTTTCCATTATTTCATATTTGCACTCTATTTTAGGCATTTGGATGGCTATGTAGCAGTATCTCATTATGATTTTAATTTGTCTAATGATGTTGAGTGTTTTTGCATGTACTTATCTACCATCTGCATATCCTCACCACTGAAATGTCCAGTCATGACACTTGCCCATTTTCTAACTGGATTTTAAAAACTATTCCATGTTTAGTGATTTTCCTGATGTCCATTTTCATTTGATTCCTTCGAGAACAGAGAAGACACTCTGTATATTTTAAACTCTTTAAATTTGCTAAATTGTGTTTTATGATAAAAGCTATGGACTTAGTGACTTCACTTTCACTTTTCACTTTCATGCATTGGAGGAGGAAATGGCAACCCACTCCAGTGTTCTTGCCTGGAGAATCCCAGGGATGGGGGAGCCTGGTGGGCTGCCGTCTATGGGGTCGCACAGAGTCGGGTACGACTGAAGCGACTTAGCAGCAGCAGCAGCATGGACTATTTTGGTAAATATTTCATTTTTAGAGAAATGTTTATTTTGCTATTACTGGCTGTGGTTCAATATGTAACAATAGATCTTGCTGTCTGACTTGTGTTATCCCGTGGATCTTTGATTTCTTCACTGAGCTACTGAACAGTTGGTCAGTAGCATGTTTTCAGTCTCCAAGTATTTGTGATTTTTCCAGCTTTCTTCTTATATTTGATTTGTAGTTTCATATCATTGTGATTGAAAAAGATGCTTATTTTGATTTCAATCGTCTTAAACTTGTTCAGACTTTGTTTTGTGTCTTAATGTATGGTCTGTTCTTGATCAGTTTCATGGGCAGTTAAAAAAATTGTATACTTTCCTTTATTTGGATGAGATATTCTATACAAATCTATGGAATCCATCTGGTTAAATGTTTTATTTAAGTCTGTTCTTATTGACTTTCAGTCTGGATGATCTATCCATTAATGTAAGTGACGTATTAAAGTCCTTTACTTTTAAAATGGACAAGTGGCATGACTGGACATTTCACTGATGAGGATATACAGATGGCATATAAGCACATTATTTTGTTACTGTCAATTTCTCCATTTAGGTCTACTAATAATTATTTTATATATGTTGGTACTCCTAGGTACTCTGAGGTAGGTTCATATATGTTAATAATTATGTCTTACTTTTCACTATGCATTCTGGTGAATTGTCCCCTTTATCATTATATACTGTCCATCTTTGTCTCTTGTTACTTCTTTTAGCTTGAAGTTTATTTTGCCTGACATGAGTATAGCTATACCCACTTTCTTTTGGTGCCATCAGCTTGCAGTATCATCTTCCTTCCCCTCACTTTGAAACTATTTTTTATCTTTTTAGCTGAGTAGAGTCTCCCAGAGGCAGCATATAATTTGGCTTTATTTTTTAATCAATCCAGCCACTCTACCTTTTGATTGGTGAACTCAATTTACAGTTAGGGCCACTGTTAACAGATAAGGACTAGTACCCTGCCATTCCATCTTTTGCTTTCTGATTGTCTCTATCTCCACTGTTTCTTTTTCTCCTGTTTCTGTCATTTTATTTTGGTGGTTTTCTATCATGTTTTTCTGTTTCCCCTTTTTTATGCTTTGTGTCTCTGCTCTAGATTTATTACTTGCTGTTACCACGATGTTAGTATAAAACATCTCACAGATAAAAGGGTCCTTTTTCTGATGATAGACTCATTAATATCTTTATTTATCTATACAAGTTCTATCTTTTCCCTCTTTCCCTTTTGTGTTTTTGTTCTCCCAAATTATCCTTTTTATATTTGGAATTCATTACCAAATTGAAGTAGCTGTAGTGATTTTTTTCCCTTTTTCTACCTTTAACCTTTAAATTATAATGTGTTTAAACACCTTTTCTGATTAGCAGTTGTAAGTTTCTGATTCTGACTATCTTACTCGAAATTTACTGTACTTTCCCCCTTATGTTTCTTTCAACATTTATTATAAAGATCTAGTGTTTATGAACTCCCTCAGCTTCTGGAATACCAGACCACCTTACTTGCCTCCTGAGAAACCTGTATGCAGGTCAAAGAAGCAACAGTTAGAACCGGACATGGAACAATGGACTGGTTCAAAATCGGGAAAGGAGTATGTCATGGCTGTATATTGTAACCCTGCTTATCTAACTTAGATGCAGAGTATATCATACAAAATGCCAGGCTGGATAAAGCATAAGCTGGAATCAAGACTTTCGGGAGAGATATTAATAACTTCAGATATACAGATGACAACACCCTTATGGCAAAAAATGAAGAGGAACTAAAGAGCCTCTTGATGAAAGTGAAAGAGAAGAGTTGTTGGGACCTAACAAACACCATGATAGGCTTCAGGGACTAAGGTAGGACTCACAGGAAAAGCTGAGTCATTGCCTAGTGAGGTCATCCCCATGGATGCCAGGACTTGTCTAATCAGCATACTCCCCGTAACCTGGTTTGAGTTTATCAGGACGTAAAAGACATCCCCCTGCAGCCAGTAAAGATTAGCCAATTAGTAAATACTAGGAAACACCTGCAGCCAATCAGCCCTTGCCAAATCTCTGTTCTAACAAGAACCTATAAATACTGCTGTAAATCTAGGCTCGGGGCTCCTTGCTCCACTCCACTGTGTTGGATGTGGCGGGAGCCTTAGCTCGAGCTAGAAATAAAAGCCCTTCATGCTTTTGCATTGCTGTGGACGTCTTATTCTCTCAGTTTTGGGGACTCGGACCCTGGGCATAACAGAGCAAAAAAGCTGGCTTAAAACTCAGCATTCAAAAGACAAAGATCATTGCATCTGGTCCCATAACTTCATGCAAATAGATGGGAAAAAAACAGAAATACTGACATACTTCATTTTCTTTGGCTCCAAAATCACTGTGGACTGTGACTGCAGGCATGAAATTAAAAGATGCTTACTCCTTGAAAGATAAGCTATGACAAACCTAGCTATCGTATTAAAAAGTAGAGACATTACTTTACCGAAAAGGTTCATAAAGTCAAAGCTATGGTTTTCTAGTAGTCATGTATGGATGTGAGAATTGGACCATAAAGAAGGCTGAGCACCAAAGAATTGATGTTTTTGAACTGTGGTGTTGGAGAAGACTCTTGAGAGTCCCTTGCACTGCAAGGAGATCCAACCAGTCCATCCTAAAGGAAATCAGTCCTGAATATTCATTGGAAGAACTGATGCTAAACTGAAGCTCCCAATACTTGGCCACCTGATGGGAAGAGCTGACTCCTTGGAAAAGACCCTGATGCTGCAAAAACTGGAAGCAGGAGGAGAAGGGGATGACAGAGGAAGAGATGGTTTGATGGCATTACTGTCTCAATGGACATGAGTTTGAGCCAGCTCCAGGTGATGGTGAAGGACAGGGAAGCCTGGCATGCTGCAGTCCGTGAGGTCTCAAAGAGTCAGACATGACTGAATGATTGAACAAGAACAGCTTTTATTTGTCTGCGAAAGTACTGCTCCTTTGTATCTGAATGATACTTTCTCCAGACACAGTAATCTTGTGTGACAGTTTTTAGTCTTTCAGCATTTTGAGAATGTCATTCTACTCTCTCTTGGCTTGCAGAGTTTCCACTGAGAAATCTGTTGATAGTCTAATGGCAGTTCCTTTGTAAATTACCACTTTTTTTTTCCTTAGCTATCTTTACATTTTTTTCTTTGTCTTTGATTTTTGACAATTTTAATGTAATGTGCCTTCAAGAAGGTCCTTCTGTATTGACGTAATTGTGTGTTCTCTTAGTTCCATGGATTTGTATATACAGTTCCTTCCCTGGTTTGAGGAAGTTTTCAACAATTATTTCTTTAAATAAACCCTCTGCTCATCCTCCTCTTCTCCTGGGATACTCTTTACCGTAATATTTCCCTTTCTAAAACGGCTGAATACATTATACAACTTCTTCAATATCTTTTCATTTCTCTTTCCTCTTCTGCTTGTATTATTTCTAGATTTCCATCGTAGATCTTACTAATTCCCTCTTCCATATGGTCTGCTCTATTCCTGATGCTTTTTAATGCATTTTTCATCTCATTTATTGTGCCCTTCAGCTCCAGAATTTACTTGATTCTTTAAACTTTCAATCTCTTTGGCAAAGTACTTATTCTGTTCATTAATTTTATTCTGAGCTCAATGCACTGCCTGCGTGTTCTTGCAGCTCACCGAGTTCCTTCATGACAGCTATTTTGAGTTCTCAACACTCCACGATGCAGCATTCCACAGCGTTAAGTTTGGTTTCTGGAGAATTGTCGTTTTCTTTTTGTGGCACAGTGTGATTCTTCACGGTGAATCTTACTGCGATTCTTCCTTGTGTTTAACAAAAGGTGTTCCTCTGCTGGCCGATCTGAAGTAATGGTGCCTTTCTACCTGATTCTCATGACACCTAGGTTAGAAATTGGAGGCCTTTCTTGTTTTCCAGTAGGTGGTGCTCTCAAAAAGGTTTTGGGTTCTCTTACTCAAGCTGCCTCTGGTCGGAGGCATTTTACATGAGAGTCCTTTTCCATGAGAGTCAGCACTTTACAGCATCTCTGGAAGAGGTCTCGGGTCACGGCCACATCATCGCCTCTTGTGCCTGCAGGGTTCTTAGTGTCTTTCTGCTGCCTTCGGCACTGGCGTCACTGCCAGGGCCCTGGGATGGTGGGCTCTGCACTCCATGTGGGATACCTCGACTCACAGGCTCCACCTCCACAGGGGTATATGGGGGCTGGAATTGCCTGGGTCCTTCTGCCATGTCTGACTTCTCTAAGGGTCACGGGCTCTGCTCGTGCGGGTGGAGGGGGCCAGGCTCCAGAGTCATGAACACCTCAGTGATTGCAGGGATGGAGTCTCAGGCCCCACTGCCATTGTTGCCCAATAGCCTGTGGCCACAGGCACTGCTGTGGCCGGGAGTCAGCTCTCTGGGGCGGCAGGCGTTGCTTCTGTGAGTAGAGGCTGGGGCTAAGGCACTGCCTCTTTTATTCCCTATGGCCCCAACTCTTCTGTGTTTTCTATCACCTGCCTTTAGGTACGGGCTTCCCTGGTGGCTCAGTGGCAAAGGATACATCTGCCAGTGTAGGAGATGCAGGCTGATCCCTTGGTTGGGAAGACCTCCTGGAGAAGGAAATGGCAACCTCCTCTAGTATTCGTGCCCGGAAAATCCCACAGACAGAAGAGCCTAGCAGGCTACAATCCATGGGGTCACAAAAGAGTCCGAACGGCTTAGCAAATGAACAACAACAAAATCTTCAGGCACACAAATGCACAGAATTCTCTGGCGTCCTGGTCGCTGGGCAGAGGCGCCCCTGTTGAGTGGTGGATGTTCACTAGTTGCAGATAGAGGAGAGAGACAAAGGGAAGCTCTGCATCTGCCATCCTGCTGACTTCGCTTCTGTATCAATTCTTCTGTATCATGTTGTCTTAAAATTCAAATCTAATACAAGAATCAGTTCATTTCAGTTCAGTTCAGTCGCTCAGTCGTGTCTGACTCTTTGAGACCCCATGAATTGCAGTATGTGAGGCCACCCTGTCCATCACCAACTCCTGGAGTTCACTCAGACTCACGTCCATCGAGTCCGTGATGCCATCCAGCCATCTCATCCGCTGTCGTACATTTCTCCTCCTGCCCCCAATCCCTCCCAGCATCAGAGTCTTTTCTAATGAGTCAACTCTTTGCATGAGGCGGCCAAAGTGTTGGAGTTTCACCTTCAGCATCAGTCCTACCAATGAACATTCAGGACCGACCTCCTCTAGAATGGACTGGTTGGATCTCCTTGCAGTCCAAGGGACTCTCAAGAGTCTTCTCCAACACCACAGTTCAAAAGCATTCATTCTTCGGTGCTCAGCTTTCTTCACAGTCCAACTCTCACATCCATCCATGACTACTGGAAAGACCATAGCTTTGACTAAACGGACCTTTGTTGGTAACACCTTTAAGCGAGAATACCTTTAAACAAATTACCATTACTTCACAAAAATTTTTATACCTCCAATTCCTTCAGTTCCTTAAGCTCTCACATTTCAAACTGTAAAAGTACAACATACTCAGATATTTCAATTTAACCAATACAATTGAAAAGGAGCTTTTTTTTTTTTTTTCCTGGCTAGACCTGTTCCTTTGGTAATCTAACATTTAATAGAGATAAAAGCTTCCCAATGTATTCTCATTGGCGATAATAAATTCTGAAAGTTCTTTCTGATGACACTTAACACCACTAAAGTTTCTGAATAATTATTACCTAAATATGTTTGCACATTTTATTAAAAAAAAAGAGAATACTCTTTCTTTGTTATTTCTTAGTAAACATAAAACTGCTTTGCACAATACATTGAAACTTGAGTGCCTGTATAGCGGGCTTCCCTGGTGGCTCAGTGGTACAGAATGCATCTTCAATGCAGGAGACATGAGTTGGACCCCTGGGTTGGGAAGATCCCCCTAGAGGGAATGGTCTTTCCCACTCCAAAATTTTTGCTGGACAGTCTCATGGATAGAGGAGCCTGGTGGGCTGTAGCTCAGGCACAATTGAACAACTAAGCACGCATGCCTGTATATTGAATTATTTGTTATTTTTTAGTTGCTTGGTTGTCTCCAAGTCTTTGCAACCCCATGGCCAGCAGGACACCAGGCCTCCCTGTCCTGTACTGCTCCCTGGAGTTTGCTCAAACTCATGTCCATTGAGTTGGTGTTGCCATCCAACCATCTCACCCTCTGTTGCCCCCTTCTCCGCCTGCCCTCAATCTTTCCCAGCATCGGGGTTTGTTCTAATGAGTCAGCTCTTCCCATCAAGTGGACAAATTGGGAGCTTTAGTTTCACTTCAGTTCTTCCAATGAAGATTCAGGGTTGATATCCTTTTGTATTAACTGGTTTGATATCCATGATGTCAAAGGAACTCTCAAGCGTCTTCTCTAGCACCACAATTTGAAAACATCAGTTCTGTGGCACTCAGCCTTCTTTATGGTCCAACTCTCACATCTGTACATTACTACTGTTAAAACCATAGCTTTGACTAGATAGACCTTTATAGGCAAAGTGATGTCTCTGCCTTTTTTTTTTTTCTCTTCTACAACATAGATTTATTTATTTTTTAATATAAATTTATTTATTTTAATGGGAGGTTAATTACTTTACAATATTTTATTGGTTTTGCCATACATCAACATGAATCCACCACAGGTATACACGTGTGTCTCTGCTTTTTAACACATTGTCTAGGTTTGTCACGGCTTTTCTTCCAAGGAGCAAGTATTTTTTATTTTATGGCTGCAGTCATTGTCCACAGTGATTTTGGTGCCCAAGAAAATAAATTCTGTCACTGTTTCCATTTTTTCCCATCTACTTGCCATGAAGTGATGGGACTGGATGCCACAATCTTAGTTGAGTTTTTGAATGCTGAATTTTAAGCCAGTGTTTTCAAACTCCTTTTTCACCTTCATCAAGAGGCTCTTTAGTTCCTCTTTCCTTTCTGCCATTAGAGTGGTGTCATCTAAGTAATAACAATGGCAGGTCATTTATAGCTAACTAAATATTTACCTTTTTGCATTTCATAATTAGAGATAGTCCATCTAATCATTTCATTATGCAATATGCAGTTATTTGGACAATAGAAAATACAGATTCAACATCATTACTTAATATTTGAAACCATGAAGATCACAAAAGAGTACCCAGTACTAAATTAATTTTAGTCACTGAAAGTAACTACTTTAGAAAATAAGTCCATCCACTTGGACATTTTGGAAATGCACAAGTGAGAATTAACAAAATTAAAACTAATTGCCCAATTCAAAATGTAATATCAGAATTAAAGAGAACAGAATACAGGACCAATGGTTAATGATATAATTAACTCAAACTTTTAAGTCTCTCCCTTTAATTTTTCTTAAGCATTTGTCTCAACTAGATTGCAACCCACTTTCCTCTGATATGCTCTTTAATTCATATCATTCTCTCAAGTGCAAAAGCTTACTACCTTCTCATGATTTACACACTTAGCCTCTTGGAAGATGAAAAACATTGAAGTGATTTGTTGGTTTCCTGATTGATTTTGTAATGCCAAACTACTTCACAGTTGCTCTTCCTAGGTCAGAATATCCACACTCCCCATTAAGCTCTTGAGTCAATATGATTGATGTAACAGTAGAAAGAGACATAATCTTAAGCAGAAATAAATTAAAACAGAAATCTCCCCAAAGAAAACGATATGCACTTAAAATGAATAATCAAATCAAATTATTAAAAAAAAAAAATGCACACTCCCTGCAAGAAAAAAAAGATAAAAGTTTTCTCAAGGAAGCACAATAGTTAATCCTATAAAACTATGCAAATATATTTGTATGGTGTATTACAAAGTCTGTTCATAAAAATATAGTACAAGTCAATGTTGAGTAAACATAGAAATAATCTGACAGGAGCAGTGAATCAATAAAGAAAAAGGTAGTTAACAATAGAATGATTATGAAAGGGTTTCATGCTTCACAAGATAGCATACAAAAACTATTCAGTTTGATCACTGGTATAAAATTCCCATTTCCATCACTGAAATCCAATCTTTATGTGAATACTACTACTTAGAATGACTATTTTTTATGAGCAGTAACATAGCTTTTCATGTCATTTGCATTCATATAATTTTGTATACAGTTACTTAGATCAAGGATTTCCAACTGTTAACTGTGTTTAAATAACCAAAATTCATGGGCAGCTATCACATCCATTAAGTTAGACCTGTTGGGCTATTCTGTGTGTTCTTTGGAGGACATTATTCCTACAATGGAAATTACACTTTGGGTGCGTATGTTGGTCAGAAAGATCAGTGTAGCACAGACTGGTCAGGACCCGCAGGAATCCTGTCCCTTGAAGAGCCATAATAATACCTGCTTCCAGGTTGTTGTGGCTTTTGAGTAATGATTGAGTAGCTGTTACAGACAGCACCAGGCTTTACTGGTTACATGACACTGCTTGCCAAGATTTCTGCAGCTATACTCCTACAGGTTTCACTATGAATTTATGTATACATGTGTGTGTGCATTTCCCAAGTGCAAAACACCTGGATGTGATTTTATAGGAATTCAGTGAATATTTTAGTAACAAAATTTTAAGAAAAGATGGATGTTCCCTGGTGGCTCAGATGGTAAAGCGTCTGCCTACAGTGCAGGAGGCCTGGGTACAATCCCTGGGTTGGGAAGATCTCCTGGAGAAGGGCATGGCAAGCCACTCCAGTACTCTTCAGTTCAGTTCAGTTCAGTCACTCAGTCGTGTCTGACTCTTTGAGATCCCATGAATCACAGCACACCAGGCCTCCCTGTCCATCACCATCTCCCGGAGTTCACTCAAACTCAAGTCCATCGAGCCATCCCATCCTCTGTTGTCCCCGTTTCCTCCTGCCCCCAATCCTTCCCAGCATCAGAGTCTTTTCCAATGAGTCAACACTTCGCATGAGGTGGCCAAAGTACTGGAGTTTCAGCTTTAGCATCATTCCTTCCAAAGAACACCCAGGACTGATATCCTTTAGAATGGACTGGTTGGATCTCCTTGCAGTCCAAGTATTCTTGCCCCCCCCCGCCCCCAGAAAGGGGGGGAGGGCCTCAAAGAAATATTTGTGGAGTTCCCTGGTGGCTCAGAGATTAAAGCATCTGCCTGCAATGTGGGAGACCTGGGTTCGTTCCCTGGGTTGGGAAGATCCCCTGGAGAAGGAAATGGCAACCCACTCCAGTATTCTTGCCTGGAAAATCCCATGGACAAAGGAGCCTGGTGGGCTACATTCCATGGAGTAGCAAAGAGTCAGACACAACTGAGTGACTTCACTTCACTTCACTGTAGAAATGCTTAGAGTCAATATGTGAGAATAAACAAATCAATATATAAAAACAAATCTCTTCATCAGTCAGAGAAACAGAACCAATAAGATGTGTTTTATACATTCTACTTAGCTGATTAGATGAAGCCTGCTCACATTTTGAAGGGCAATCTGCTTTACTCTACCAATTAAAATGTTAATCTCAGTTAACCTCATCCAAAAATATCCTCACAGAAGCACCTAGTATAATGTTTGGTCAAATATCTTAGCACCAGTGGCCCAGTCAAGTTGATACATAAAATCAACCATCACAATCTAAAAGACAGAGATATATATTGTAAAGTAATTATCCTCCAATTAAAATAAATCATTTAATTGATAACAAAAGATGTACTATTTCCCAGACTTGTCTGACCAAAGAAAGCCTTCTTTAGAGAAGTATATCATGATATATCTGTTTGCCAAAATGCAGATATTTGTTAGATTTATCTGGTTTAATTAGACTGTATAAGTTAAATATAATCCCCTAGGCCTGCTGTAACAAA
This sequence comes from Redunca redunca, assembly GCA_006410935.1. Lineage (NCBI taxonomy): Eukaryota > Metazoa > Chordata > Mammalia > Artiodactyla > Bovidae > Redunca > Redunca redunca. The sequence goes on along the minus strand of SJYQ01000801.1, from coordinate 4,013,062 downwards.
GTTATCACAAACTGTTGGCTTAAAGCTCCAGATATTTATTTTCTTACACTTCTAAAGTCCAAAGTCAAGGTGTCAGCTGATCCACATTCCCTCTGAGACTCTTACTCCTTGCCTCTTTAGAGCTATTAATAGTGACCATCGATTCTTGTTATTCTGTAGTTACAGTTATATCACCTCTCCACCTCCGTCACTACCACTGAAAGTAAAAAAATAAAAGTCTAATTTGGAGATACAACCCTCACTTGTTATCTGAGAGGGATCGGTTCCGGGATCTATCATCATAGATAACAACATCCCCAGATGCTCAAGTCCTTTATATAAAATGGTGGAGGATACAGAGTGCAGACTGCATTTTAAAAATATATCTATATATGTACATTGAAAGCACCTGGAAAAAGTGTGAAGCTGGTCAGCTATTCAGTGCACAACATGGGTACCTACCATGTAAAAAGAACTGTGCTAGACAATTTCTCTATAAAAAAATAATTTGACCTATTCACTTCTTGTTAGGAGCGCTAATTCTAGTGAAGGAGATAGATAAAATAAAAATTATAATGTGAATACCATCATTATGTGTTGTGATACAAATCACACTGGTCTCCGAAGATATGGCACAGAGAGGACGATACCTGGAGGAGCCACTAATGTGGTTGTGATGCTGAGCAGGAGCGGGAGAGAGAAGTGTGTTTGGCAGGGGATTGTTAGTGGCAACAAGGATAGTGATGCACGATGGAGGTGTTTGTACACGCTTGTTTCCCGTAGCATTCTGAAAACTGATTCACGGAATTTGAATGGGCCAGTTGAAAACAAAACAAAACCTGACAGCTTTTTACTCAGAGTTGTCCCCATCAGGAAGCAAAGGTCAATTTGTTCATGAAAATAAGGACTGACTCCTATTTTGTGCTATTGGATAAAAATAAATGGGCAATTACAAAACAGTGAAAGAGGTAATGAGCATGTCACAACTTGTATAAAAATTTTAAAAAGTGATATCAGTAAATATGGAAAGTAATGAAGTAGCGAAACCTGCCGGAACTGTGATACTTTCCTATTCCATTCAACTAAAGAAGAACAATACAGAGTTGATAGATGCCCAATACGCCTGATTACAAACAGCCAGGAGTCATAGATAAAAGATTTTCATACTGCAAATGAGATTTTATGACAAATTGGAATACTTTACAAAGCTTACAAGAAACCATTATGAATACTCAACATCTATAAAATTAAATGAATTAAAACAATTACAAATTTAAAATAGTACACAATACAATTAATGGAAAATACACTACTAATTCTGGACTCAGGTGATAGGAACAAATGCCTACATCGTGGATTTTAAACACTGTAGACCAATGTCAGTGAAGAAATGGATGAAGAGGGCTCAATCAGATGGCGAGTTAAACCAGAGACTCTGATGTGAAGCTGGAAACTTTGCGCTTACACCATCAGTGGAAAGGTAGTCTAGATCAATTTCTCCTGCCAGCAAGTGTAACCTACAGATAACCGTATTTGTCTGCTTTAGACCCAGAAGGAAAACTTACTCATTTAACAAACACTTAGGAACTGCTGGTGTTCTATGGTGGCTCAGATGGTAAAGAATTCACCTGCAATGAAGGAGACCTGGATTCGATTCCTGAGTCAGGAAAATCCCCTGGAGAAGGGAATGTTTATCCACTCCAGTATTCTTGCCTGGGAAATTCCACGGAGAGAGGAGCCTATCGGGCTACAGTCCATAGGGTAGCAAAGAGTCAGACACCACCGAGTGACTAACGCACTTACTTACACTTATTACTACTACATGATATACAACTGTTCTGGGTGTTCTTTAGATATATTACTGACTTCCTGCAAACGATTAAGTTTCTGCTGCTATGTTGGGAAGATTCTGAAATAGGGAGAAAAGATAATGTACCTGGATTCTTCTCTTTGGGATTCTCTTCTGGGACTCTTTTTCCCAGGAGCATTGCCTGCGACCTGTTAACAGTTGGAGACTCTTCTAGAAAGTGCCCTCAATCAAATAGAATCGGCCAAGACATACCTTTCCCCCTAGGGTGGCCTGAATCCAACGACAGACACTGCGGGAGTACAGAAGTTCCGTTTCCTTTGCCTCAAATGGAAAATGTTATAAAAGCCTCGTATCTCATGAAATTAACTGAAGGCTTTATTGAAACTGCATCAAAATCAGCTTTCTGTTTCTCCTCAGTCCTGCCTTTCTCTTTCCTTTATATATTTACATTGTTGTTTCCCTATAAACTTACAGCCCCAGATCTGCACCTCAAAGCTTTTATCTGGGGGAGTAGATCTAAGACTTCTGATGCCAAGATGGATAAATAGAGCTGACTCCAAATTAAATTTTGCAATTTGATCAACCTGCCAGCCAAATGGCAAAGGTAAATCCTTTTATGATGGTTTGTAAGCTTGTGAGATACATACATTTATATACTACCAGATTAATTGTCATTCAAATATGACTATGGAATGTCTACAATTCTATTTCTGAAGCTATACAGAAAGAAAATATTGGGAGGAAATATAAAATAGTACTGGTTTTATTTAATTGAAGAAACAAAATTTTCCTTTTTCATCCATGTCTCATCATTTTTAACAGAAAAATATATAGACTAAAATAATAAATTAAACTAGGTAGTAAGATTCAAGTTTCTTTATACTTGAATTTATTATTACTATTGTCAACATTTTCAGCATGTAAGGTTTCAACTAGTCAATTCCCATAGAATATCACTCACCTTTAAGTATAGCTTTAGTTAAGACGTCTTTAATTTTATTAAGCATTAAAATGTAATTCTAATCCCAAAGCTATGAATTTTGTATAATTGTTAAGACATTTTTATATTTTATAATCATGTGATATGTCCAATCATAAAGAGCTGTACTGGTATCATGAAAGCAGCTATTATATAGAATTTCTGGTTTAAATGACTGACCCCCCTTCATGTTTTCCTATTAATTTCCCCCAAGCCATTCTACAATTTTGTGTGATATTGGCTGGCTACATCAGTGGCTAAGTGGAACAACTACAGATCAATAATCTCTTTTCATACCTGCCACTCCATGCCACCTCAATCTTTTTATAACATACAATCAAATTTTCTGCATTAAAGATTATCAATAACCTCCTGATTGATCTTTTATATATATATAATATCTATCTATCTTTAGATTACGTGATAGACTATTTAACTTAGATGATCCCTCATTCTTTTTTTTTTCCAGTTTGTTTCTTTTGTGATCTAACAGCCTTGTATATATTGTCTTCTAAAATCAAATTCAACTCTCAAAGCCAGTTGTAATTAATTCTTCCTCTACAACTTTAGCTATAGTGTTCTTTCTTCTTTATTTCTATTGCCAGTACTCCAGAAAAGCATACTCCTGTTTCCACAGACCAGTTCAGGATCTCTCTATTATATTTCACTTCTGTCCTCCCTCCCACACAGCCAATATTTATCAACACTGCTGAAAGACTACCATTTCAAAAGTACAATTCTTTTTACATCAGCCCATTTGTCAAATAATTCCCTAACTTATACACTTAACTTATGCAGTACTTCACTGTATGGTCCCTTTACTTCATATTTCTGTTAAACATAAGAGTAGTCATCTATTGGTAACTGCTCCCCACCCCAGAAGATTTCAGGAACCCGCAGGAGTTTGCCTCACTTCTTCTAAAAGTGAAGGGCATATTCATGCTTATGTAGATGAACTTCTTAAAGATCTTGCTTTCTTGATTCTCTCTGGATACCCATTATGCACATCAATCATTATTTCTGTTCATTCATTCCCACTAAGATCTTTACAATTCCTAACTTCCCTGAATGCATTTATATTTTGTGAATAATTGTATGGCTGGATTCTCCTTGGTCTTCCTGTCTTAACTCAGATGTCATCTCCTCAGAGATGTCTTTCTTACCTTAGTATAAGCTTCGTAACACTTCACAATGTCTAAATTTCCCTCTGTGTTGTATTTATTAGCCTTTTTCTTTTTTACTATCTCACGTACTCATTATAAACTCTATGGAAGCAGGAATTTTTTTCCAGCAATTATCTTATAGCAGTGCTAGATTCACAGCAAAAATAAGGTATATATAACTTCTGCCCTCACTCATGCACAGTCTTGTCCAACAACATCCTCCACCAGAGTCATACATTTGTTACATCTGGTGAACCTCCACTGACAAATCACAGTCATCTGAAGTCCACAGTTTGCATTACAGTCACTCTTGATATTTTACATTCTGTGGCTGGACAAAATACAGTGACACATATCCACCTCTATGGTAACATACACAGTATTTTCAATGCCTTAAACTTTCTTTGTGGTCCATCCATCCTTTTCTTCTCACAGTCATGGCAATCACTGTTCTTTTAACCCACTCTATCGTTTTGCCTTTTGCAGAATGTCAGGCAGTTGGAGTCATCCAGTACGTACACTTTTCAGGTTTGCTTCCTTAACTCAGCAATGTGAGTTTAAGTTTCCTTCATCTGTTGTCATGGCTTGGGAGCTCATTTCTTTTTATTTGCTGTGGAGCATTTTGTTGTTTGTATGTATCACACTTTATTTCTCTAAACATATCCTGAAGGACATCTTGAAGTGAAGTGAGAGTCACTCAGTCCTGTCTGACTCTTTGCAACCGCATGGACTATACAGTCCATGGAATTCTTCAGGACAGACCACTGGAGTGGGTAGCCATTTCCTTTACCAGGGGCTCTTCCCAACCCAGGGATCAAACCCAGGTCTCCTGCATTGCAGGCAGATTCTTTATCAGCTGAGCTACAAGGGCAGTCCAAGAATACTGGAGTGGGTAGCCTATCCCTTCTCCAGAGATCTTCCCAACCCGGGAATCGAACTGGGGTCTCCTCCATTGCAACAGATTCTTAACCAACGAAGTTATCAGGGAAGCCCAAAGGACATCTTGGTTGCTTCCAAATTTTGGCAATTGTGAATGAAGTTGCCATAAATATCCATGTGCAGGTTTTATATATGGATATAAGTTTTCAAATTTTGGGGGAAAAATGCCAAGGAGCACAATTGTTGGATTGTACACTTAAAGTATGTTTGGCTTTTTCTGTTTGGGGCTAAGGGATTTCCACAACATCATCTAGGTATTGCATGGGTCTTAAGAAATGAAATCACAAAATTAAGTAAATTTTGTTTCATACTATTATCAGCATTGTTGTCTTCAATTTACACATCAACCAAACGAAACGGTATAAAAATCACATGCAGAAACAAGAGGCTTATGTAGACATAATCACAGAATGGGCTTTCCAGGTGGTGCTAGTGCTGAAGAGCCCTCCTGCCAGTGCAGGAGATGCAAGAGACGTGGGTTCAATCCTGAGGCCGGGAGGATCCCCTGGAGGAAAAATGGCAACTCACTCCAGTATCCTTGCCTCACAGACAAGAGTCCCATGGACAGAGAAGACTGAGGGGCTACAGTCCGTGAGGTGGCAAACAGCGGACATGACTGAAGCTGCTTAGCATGTATGTAATCACATCATATAAAGTCAATCATCATAATAGAATAAAGCAATCCTCCCCAGCTTTTTTAGTCATTTTAGATAAGTTCCATTCATATTTTAAACTCTTTGGGGGACATTTTAAATATAACTACTTATTGAGTTAGTATTGCCAAAGTTTCAAAAAAGGCAAACCAGATATAAATTAATCCCATTCTGTGTAATTCTGAAATTCTTATTTACCATTAAAAAATCAAACATATTTGATATACTTTATAGTGAGGAACAGTTACTGTATAGTTGTAGAGGGTACTTTTTCCACTTTGATTTTATATGTAACTCTATTAATAAAGAAACTTTATTTTAGAACACATAAATTTAACTGTAAGAAAGAAAACTTCCTGATGCACATTTACAAATTGTTCTCAATGCCATTCTCCCAAATCATCCCTCCCTCGCCCCCTCCCACAGAGTCCAAAAGCCTATTCTATACATCTGTGTCTCTTTTGCTGTCTCGCATACAGGGTTATCGTTACCATCTTTCTGAATTCCATATATATGCGTTAGTATACTGTATTGGTGTTTTTCTTTCTGGCTTACTTCACTCTGTATAATAGGCTCCAGTTTCATCTACCTCATTAGAACTGATTCAAATGAATTCTTTTTAATGGCTGCGTAATACTCCATTGTGTATATCTACCACAGCTTTCTTATCCATTCATCTGCTGATAGACATCTCGGTTGCTTCCATGTCCTGGCTATTATAAACAGTGCTGCGATGAACATTGGGGTACACGTGTCTCTTTCAATTCTGGTTTCCTCAGTGTGTATGCGCAGCAGTGGGATTGCTGGGTCATAAGGCAGTTCTATTTCCAGTTGTTTAAGGAATCTCCAAACTGTTCTCCATAGTGNATCAAAACTTCAGTGGAGAATTAGAATTTCAGAGGAAATATGTATATTCAAATAGAAAAAAGCAACACTCAAAAATAAGTCTAAGCTTTAGTTAATATTATACTCTATCATCAATGTTTAAACTCAAGGATATGATAAAAATTACTGGATGTTTTGCTTTTATAATGTCTGTCTTTCTAGTTCAGCATTCGTACTTCCAATAAACTCAAAAATAAAACCCAGAAATTCCAAGTCCACTTCTAAATATTGTTCTCCTTCAAACTGAAAGTAAAATATAAAGCAACACTTAAAGAAACACACCCTTCATGGATTAACACTAAATGGCACCATGATCTTCTTTCTTGGAGATACAAACTCTTAAAATAATTGAGTTCTACCAAAGATGTCCAGAAGTTTCTCTAAATATACTAGAGTGGACCATCCTGACACAATATCATATGCCACAAACTGCCAAAGGCTGTAAAATGTGCCACCAGTATAAACTGTTTTAAAAACAGAGTTGGGCAAGTATTTGGGGAAAAGAAATATTGAAGGGCAGACCCTCTAAATCAAAAGGAAGCTATGGGCAATAAATGCCAAGCTACTGAGTTCTTTGAAGATTTACTGCACATTCTTCCTGTGCAGTAGCCTCATTTCTTTTTCTTGTGAGGAAAATGAAGTTATTATAGGATATCATGCCAACTCTCATGAAATGCCATGACGAAGCACTAAAAAAGGGCCACTTTCTGCATGAAGCTTTTGAAGATGGTTCTACGGCATTAAAATCCCTTGTGAACTACAGTTATTTTTAGGGGTGAAAGAAATTTTGTTCATTTTACTTAATTTCTTAATGTAGGACATGTTTTATTATTTTATGATTTTAGATTAACATTTATTTGGAAGACTTCCAATAATGTCACTATTCATGGAAACTAACCTGTTATTTTTTAATAAGGAAAAAGTTACTGACTCCTTCTCAGATAAGGTGTGTATTCAGCTTTTTTATTTCTAGTAAACAAGATGCATTTCAGTTTTAGTAACTTTCCTTGACCCATATATTACTAAATACACTTATTTATACAACTGAGATTTATTTAACAAATTAAACTAACTGGTATATGCAGAGATGCGGCCTATAATATTTACCTACACATATTGGGTTAATTCAGTATTCTTGCCAGAATTCCGTGGACAGAGGAGCCTGGTGGGCCACAGTCCATGCAGTCCCAAAGAATAGGATATGCCTGAGCGCACCCACACACATATTCAGGGGTTTCCTTGACTTCAGTGTGCTGTTTTAGCCAAAGTCGTGCCATTGGGAGTGTGGGCCCACATTCGATGATTAATGTGTAGGGAATATAGAAACACACTTCCTTTGAGCCCAAAGCAGGATATCTCTGAACAGGAATTTCAGGCTCAGGATCTCCCTTGGGTCTGTTAAGACAGTTTGGACTCTATCACAGCTGGATGTCTCTCTCTGCCCATCCTTCTTCTTTCTGCTTTCTAAGGTGTTGATACCATCAGGTTCCCATATAAACACCCTGAACGCTAAGCTGTCTCAGTGTCTGTGAGAAAACCTACTTGCTATCCTCACATACATTATCCCTTAAATATTTTCAGCTGTATCTCTAATTATATCAAAAATGCATCTAGGCACTTCCCTGGTGGCCCAATACCTAAGACTCCATCCACTCTTCCAGTGCAGGGCGCTCAGGTTCCATCCCTGCTCAGGGAACTAGATTCCATAGGCAGCAACGATGAGTGTGCTTGCTGCAACGAAAGATCTTGAAAGCCACAACAAAGATCCAAGATCCTATGTGCCTCAACTAAGACCCAGTGTGTCTGAATATTAAATAAATATTTTTCTAGTTCATTTAGTTTTATCATCTTTTTTGAGTCAGGCTCATTATAGTCTATCATTTTTACATGAGGTCAAAGAGAGACCTCCTAACTGAGGTCATATTTTCTAGTCCTGTACCTTTCAGGTACATACCCCACAAAACTAGAAAGAGTGTCAGTTCAAAACAGATTGCCTTTATCCCCTTAGTGATCACCCAGAAACTATGGAATAAGGTTTATCTCCTTGACACTTGCAAATTAAGTTCTCTTTTTTTAAGCCACAGAGTACTTTTCCAAACTCAGCACCTTTTATTCAATCTTGTACACACTGGACTTTGGCCTTGTTAATTGTTTTCCTAAATGTCTGCTTCCCCTCATCCTTGTATGTTTGCATTAGTTTCTCTGTGACAGATTTTATTATCCTGGGCTTGAAAATCACTGCAGAAGGTAACTGCAGCCATGAAATTAAGACACTTGCTCCTTGGAAGAAAAGCTATAACAAACCGAGATAGCATATTAAAAAGCAGAGACATCACTTTACTGACAAAGGTGTATATAGCCAAAGATATGGTTTTCCCAGTAGTCAGGTACAGATGTGAGAGTTGGACCGTAAAGAAGGCTGAGAGCCAAAGAATTGATGCTTTTGAACTGTGGCTCTGGAGAAGACTCTTGAAAGTCCCTTGGACTGTGAGAGATCAAACCAGTCAATTCCAAGGAAATCAACCCTGAATATTCATTGGAAGGACTGATGCTGAACCTTAAGTTCCAATACTATGGCTACCTGATGCCAAGAGCTGACTCATTGGAAAAGACCTTGATGCTGGGAAAGAATGTAGGCAGAAGAAGGGGGCAGCAGAAGATGAAATGATCAGATAGCGTCACTGATTCAATGGACATGATTTTGAGCAAATTCCAGGAGATAGTGGAGGACAGAGGCAGTTCATGGAGTCACAAAGATTCAGACACAACTTAGTGACTGAACAACAACTATTCCTGAAACATTATTCATTGTCTTCTAAGATTTTCTTCCCAGATTCAGCTAAAACCACACTTTCTCTTCTGATACCTTTTTTAAATAAATCCTCTCTAACTTCCAAACACATTAAGTACCTTAAACTTCTCAGTTAAAAATAATTATGGTTAGTAGAGAAATATGATACATTTTTACATTCGTCTGACAAACTACTTCTGAGGGGCCCTATAAGTGGAAAATTTTCTAAATAGGATTTTTGTCTTTCAAGTATTGACTAACATATGATTTTAAATTACTGCTTAAGTCCTTTTATAAACATTTGGTATTAATATTAAAGAAAATAAAGTTTGTAAACAAACTTTACAAACTTTTATTCCTTCCTGTCTAAAATATGAACTAATTTAGCCAAGAGGCTTTAAAATGACCTACACTGTGTACCTAATATGTGTGGGTTGTTTGCATGTTTACATTTATTATATGTATATAATTTAAAGAGATAAATCATGTTTATTTTGATATTATATATATATATGTATATATATATATATATAATGCTTTACAGTTTTAAGTTCAGAAAGGACAAATAAAGGCCAAACCACACTTTCTCTGGTTTATCCTATTTTTTCAAGTTCTTTCTTTCCCTATCCATCTTATCTTTAAATTAACTTGTAGGGTCTAAATCAATATCCTACCAGGGCTTTGTTACCTTATCTTGATGTGGTGTTTCTGAACTAATGATGAAAATGCAGCTTATGTTTAGGCTTAGATCTTCCATTTGAATCTACTGAAGGGCACACATATTTCTTTAACCTCTTACAATATTTTGATTAAGGATAATTATTTTCTGTTTTAATAAAATAGCGATATAGTTGCTATCCTTCATCTCCTCCTTGACCCCTCTCCTCCTCTTCTTCTTACTGTTAAACTTTTAGCTAATTCTTTCCATAGCTATTACTCTTCTTTGTAGAGTCTCCCTGCAGGAAATTTATACATTCAAAAATAATTTCCCCAAAACTGCTGAGAGATCCACAGATCTCATTCAGTATGATTTCCTGTGATTACTTACATCAGACTCCCTAAGTCTGTGGGATTCCTTCTATTCATTGAAAGTCACACATTCTTTGCAAAAGGAAACATAATTTTCTTTAAAGAACACAATTCTGCCTTTAGAAAATAATTATTATAATAAGAACAGTAACAGATTTGTCTTCATTGGAAGAAGAGACATTTAGATTTCAGAGAATCTGTGTTCCATTTAACAAATTTTTTAGACTAAATATTCATCTTGTTTTAATGGTGCTTCATACATTATTTAATCTAGATCCTACCTTCTCTGAGTAGCATTAACCGTTCACGTTCATTTTTACCTAGGTGACACTAAAAGGGGGCATGCAGAACTGAACGCCACTGTTCCAGCAGGCTGACAGGCCAGCGCTGCAATTAAGCTTCCGTAATGTAGGTAACTGAAATCACTTTAGGTTTGAGCTAATCCTGCTGGAACATATATTGGAATTTGCAGAAACGAAATGTTTCTTTCTTTTCACACACTGATGATTTTCTTTCAGTACTTTCCACCTTCTGTGGTTCCTTTGTCTCAGCATTTCTTTGTTAAGTCCCCTTCACGCTTCTCTTATATTTGTTCTCTGCTTTCTTTGTAAATAACTGAAATCGTATTTATGACACATATACACACAATTCTAGCATTTTTTTGCTGTTCTTTTCTTTTCTTTTTAATAAAATAATTTTTGTGAAGGATCTCATTAGGTCCATTCTCTTATCCCAACTATCCACACTTGATACAACTGAATTGAGTGTTGTCGTTTTCTGATTTATTAGCTTTTTGCACTATTGAGATGAATGTCGGGCACATAACAGAGCTTGATTCATTTTTCCTGCTGTGAATCCCCACAATAAAAACAAAGAATAGGTTCTAGCATGGCTTTATTAATTGCAATGCAATTTAAAAAAATTAAAAATTAGCAAAAAAACAATCATCCAAAATTTTAAGAATTGTAAAATTATCATAAATGCTCAACCTATTTAAATAAGCAAAAATACATAAACCACTTTAAATATCAGTCTTTTAGATGATATTATTATTAAGTTACATGATGAAAAAATTTCAAATCATATATTACATATAAAAGATAAAAATGTGTTTTGCGGTATAAAATAGCTATTAATGGGGCTTCCCTGGTGGCTCTGATGGTAAAGAATCCACCTGCATCACAGGACACCTGAGCTCGATCTCTGGGTTGGGAAGATCCCCTGGAGGAGGGCATGGCACCTACTCCAGTACTCCTGCCTGGAGAATCCCCATGGACAGAGGAGCCTGGTGGGCTACAGTCCATGGGATCGCAACCACTTGGACATGACTGAGGACTAACCACACAAACACATGACTATTAATACATAAAAAGTGGTTTGGATGAATACTTTCAAGTCTCATTAACTCATACCTTTGGGGTCATTTGGGATTATTTTCAAAGCTATAACTCCAAAACACAGTTTAAAACCTCAGGAAGTTTTTTTAACAGCTTGAGTGCTTTAGAAAAAACAAATTTTATTTTAAACAAATATTTTATTAGTCAAAATTTGAAGGATCACCAAACATGTATACACCAGTATTTAAAAGTAATGGTAACTGGTTGAGGAACTGATAGATCTTTCTTTGCTTTGCTGCATGTCTGTGTCCTCTAAACTTCAGTAGATAAGGAGAGCTTGCTTTTTTAAACACAGCAGCAACTTATTCCCAAGCACATGAAAGATAATACTTTAAAGATAAATCATGAAATATTTTTAAACTGAGTCCAATGATGGTTACGTATCAATTTTAGATACAGTAGTGTAGCAAATGGCATTAATGAAAAATAAACTGCATATTTTAAATATTATAAGTTATATGAAAGTTTTTTAAAATCCATATATAATCAAAAGGTATACTAAATGAAAAACATGAGCACATAAACAGTGAAAATGGAAAATATTAATGTAAATAATTAAATTCATAGGCACAACAAATAAAGTAGATATGCAGAATATGTAAGTATAATTATATATCTTTAAATTAATGGTTTGTATATTTTATACTATTATGCTTTTGTTCATTGTGTATTAGAATGTAAAATTAAGGTGGAGAAATCATCAGAGGAATTTGCAAAATAACTTGAGATGTTAAAAACTGAAATAATGCTTATGAATGAAACATTAATATAAAGATTTGGAAACTATTACACAGTTGATTCCCTGATGACTTAAGTGGTAAAGAATCCATCTGCAATGCAGAAGACACAGGAGACATAGGTTCAATCCCTGGATTNAAAGAATCCATCTGCAATGCAGAAGACACAGGAGACATAGGTTCGATCCCTGGATTGGGAAGATCCCTTAGAGGAGGAAATGGCAACCCACTCCAGTATTCTTACCTGAGAAATCCCATGGACAGAGGAGCCCGGTGGGCTTCATCATGGTCCATAGTGTCACAAAGAGTCGGACACAAGCGAGCGACTGAGAACAGACATTCTGTATATGTTTGAGTGATACTACTCTAAATTTTAAACTGTCAAAATAATTTCACATGTTGTCTAAAAATACCCCTCATGATTAATAGTTTGAGCTCACTGATAAAGCTGCTTTGGTTTATTCATAACACTTGTCTATATTTAATGTTTCCTTGTTTACTTACAAATTGTTTGCATTCTCTCCCTGGTAAGTTCCAATACTCTAATACCTAGAGCTGGTAAAGAGCTGTATGAAGTCAGCTGGAATGATATTCAAGTAAAAGCAATTATACATTGATTTAGTGAAGTTAAAGATGTGGATGTGTATAGGGTGAAAGTAAAGTCTGATGCTGTAAAGAAAAATATTGCATAGAAACCTGGAATGTTAGGCCTACGAATCAAAGTAAATTGGACCTGGTCAAGTAGGAAATGGCAAGACTAAACATTGACATATTAGGAATCAGTGAACTAAAAAGAATGGGAATGGTGAATTTAACTCAGATGACCATTGTATCCACTACTGTGGGTGAGAATCCCTTAGAGAAAATGGTGTAGCACTCATAGTCGATGAAAGAACCTGAAATGCAGTACTTGGGTACAATCTCAAAGGCGATAGAACGATCTCTGTTCATTTCCAAGGCAAAACATTAATATCACAAGTCTATGCCCCAACTACTAATGTCAAAGAAACTGAAATAGAACAATTCTATGAGGACCTGTAAGACCTTCTAGAATGAATCCCTCCCTCCCAAAAAAGATGTCCTTTTCATCATAGGGGACTGGAATGTAAAAGTAGGAAGTCAAGAGATACCTGGAATATCATGAAATTTCAGCCTTGGAGTACAAAATGAAGCAGGGCAAAGGCTAACAGAGTTTTGCCAAGAGAACACGTGGGTCATAGCAAACACCCTCTTCCAACAACACAAGGAAAGACCCTACACATGGACATCACCAGTTGGTCAATATCAAAATCAGATTGATTATATTCTTTGCAGCTGAAGATGGAGAAGCTTTATACAGTCAGCAAAAATAAGACAGGGAACTGACTGTGGCTCAGATCCTGAATTCCTTATTGCCAAATACAGACTTAAATTGAAGAAAGTAGGGAAAACCACTAGACCATTCAGGTATGACCTAAATCAAATCCCTTACAATTACACAGTGGAAGTGACAAATAGATTCAAGGGATTAGATCTGATGAACAGAGTGCCTGAAGAACTATGGATGGAAGTTCATGACATTGTACAGGAGGTGGGGATCAAAATCATCCCCAAGAAAAAGAAATGCAAAAAGGCAGAATGGTTGTCTGAGGAAGCCTTAAAAATAGCTGAAAAAAGAAAAGAAGAGAAAGGCAAAGAAGAAAAGGAAAGATATACCCAACTGAATGAAGAGTTCCAGAGAACAGCAGGAGAGATAAGAAACCCTTTTCTTGTGAACAACGCAAAGAACTACAGGAAAACAACAGAATGGGAAAGACTAGAGCTCTCTTCAAGAAAATTGGTGATATCAAGGGAATATTTCAGGCAAGGATAGGCACAATAAAGGGCAGAGATGGCAAGGACATAAAAGAAGAGGAAGAGATTAAGAAGAGAGGGCAAGAATACACAGAAGAGCTATACAAAAAAGACCTTCATGACCCAGATAACCATTATGGTGTTATCTCACCTGGAGCCAGATATCCCACAGTGTTAAGTCAAACAGGCCTTAGGAAGCATTATCGCTAAACAAGCTATTGGAGATGATGGAATTCTAACTGAGCTACTTCAAATCCTAAAAGATAATGTAGTTCAAGTGCTGTGCTCAACATGCCAGCAGATTTGGAAAACCCAGCAGTGGCCACAGTCCTGAAGAAAATCAGTTTTCATTCTAATCTCAAAGAAGGGCAATGCCAAAGAATGTTCAAATTACCACACAAAAACTACCACATAATTTCACATGCTAGGAATGTAATGCTCAAAATCCTTCAAGCAAGGCTTCAGCAGTACATGAACTGAGAATGTCTTAGATGCACAAGCCATGTTTAGAATAGGCAGAGGAACCAAAGATCAAATTGCCAATATCTAATCAGTTGGATCTCAGAAAAAGCAAGGAAATTCCAGAAAAACATCTAGTTCTGCCTCATTGACTACGATAAAGCTTTTGACTATGTGGATCACAACAAACTGTGGAAAATTCTTAAAGAAATGAGAATGTCAGACCATCATACCTGCCTCCTGAGAAACCTGTATACAGATCAAGAAGCAACAGCTAGAACTGGACATGGAACAATAAACTGGTTTCAAATCGGGAAAGGAGTATGTCAAAGCTGTATATTGTCACTCTGCTTATTTAACTTATATGCAGAGTACATCATGCAAAATGCCAGGCTGAATAAATCCCAGATTTGAATCAAAATTCCTGGGAGAAATATCAACAACCTCAGATATGCAAATGATGCCCCTCTAATGGCAGAAATTGAAAAGGAACTAAATAGCCTCTTGATGAGGGTGAGACAGAGGAGTGAACAAGCTGACTTAAAACTCAGCATTCAAAAAACTAAGATCATGGGATCCAGTCCCATCACTTCATGGCAAAAAGATGGGAAAAAAGTGGAAACAATGACAGATTTTATTTTCTTTGACTCCAAAATCACTGCAGACTTTTATCAACACAGCCATGAAATTAAAAGACATTTGCTCCTTGGAAGAAAAGCTATGACCAACCTAGTAAAGTCACTCAGTCGTGTCCGACTCTGCAACCCCATGGACTGTAGCCTACCAGGCTCCTCCCTCCATGGGATTCTCCTGGCAAGAGTACTGGAGTGGGTTGCCATTTCCTTCTCCAGGGGATCTTCCCGACCCAGGGATCGAACCAGGGTTTCCTGCATTCCAGGCAGATACCTCTGAGCCACCAGGGAAGCCCCATGACCAACCTAGACAGCATATTAAAAAGCAGAGACATTACTTTGCCAACATAGGTTCATCTAGTCAAGGCTATGGTTTTTCCAGTGGTCATGTATGGGTGTGAGAGTTGGACTATAAGGAAAGCTGAGCACTGAAGAATTGATGCTTTTGAACTGTGGTGTTGCAGAAGACTCTCGAGAATCCCTTGGACACCAAGGACATCAAATCAGTCAACCCTAAAGGAAATCAACCCTGAATATTCATTGGAAGGACTGATGCTGAAGCTGATGCTCCAATACTCTGGCCACCTGAAGTGAAGAACTGACTCATTGGAAAAGACCCTGGTTCTGAGAAACACTAAGGGCAGGAAGAGAAGGAGGGCAACAGAGGATGAGATGGTTAGATGGCATCTACATAATGAACATGAGTTTGAGCAAACTCTGGGGTATAGTAAAGGACAGGAAAGCCTGATGCACTGCAGTCCATGGTTTCCTAAAGAGCCAGACATGACTTAGCAACCAAACAACAACAAAAATAATGGGTTTTTATTCATAACAAAACCATGGATTTGATAAATTAATGACCTCTGGTTTTGTCCTAAATAAAATGTCTGATTTAGGATACTATTTTAACCTAGATTACATTTTCATCCACAGGAGTCTAAATTTCAAAGGCATATGAATGGGAAATAAATAACTAGTTAATTAAGCCTAAGACAAAAATGGAAGTGATTCTTTGTCCACAAAATGGGGAAGTGAAAAAGAAATTATACTGCATTAGAAAGAAGATGGTTTCATGCAATAAAATATCCACTATTACTTGTTTTTGAGTTTTGATGAGGTTTTTGTTTTTTCTTTACCCCCTTAAGTTACAGGGCCAGGATATAACTTTTAGAATGAACCAGAGAAGCAGAGTTTTCTCCTATTTTACTTGATCTAAAGTTGATTCAGATTATCAAGTCCCTGGAGAATGTGAATAGACAGGACTTTGCAAGGAGTGGAAGAGAAAAACTAAAGCTACCCAGGCGTTACAGCAATTTAAGTGGAACAAAAAGCATTGCTAAGCTCAGAATAGGAACAGATTTTCAACTTCCTTGTATCATTTACTAGCTTTCCATTTATTTTCTGGCACACACTATCAAACTTTTACGGCTACAGTCTTAATGGAGTTTTCAGAAATCTTAACTCAGGTATTTCCAAAAGTCTGAGTAAAGGGAAATATAATGGGCCGCCAAAGATGGCATTTTATAGTACTAGTTAGCCATATAGCTCATGGGAATGCAAGCATTTAGGGGGTTTGAAAATGATTTCTATGATTCCTTATTATATAAGGACAATTACAGAAAAACTAGATTAATTTTTAAAGACTGACAGTAGGCATCAATTTCATGCTGACTGACCTTCTTTATAAATTTTAATACATTTAATTCTATTTTTAGTACATATGTCATTGGTACAACTGTGCATAGCTCATGAGAGGCAATAAATTAATGAACTGTTATTAAATTGTTTGCTATAAAAAATATTTCCAGGATTTGAAAAAAATAAAACAATGCTTACTAATGTAGAGAATACACATGTACAGTTATTTTAAAAAATATAATAATATAGAATTACCTATGTAATGAAATAATATTTCTCAGTGGTCAGACAATATATTTCTCAGGTCCTGCAGTGTTTACAGATTCTTGAAACATACTCTCTACACATCTGAGGCACCTGGCCTTTAACACGCACTTACCTCTGTCCACTGTCTCTACGGGTTTCCCTGGTGGCTCAGACAGTAAAGAATCTGCCTGCAAAGCAGGAAACCTGGGTTCAACCCCTGGGTCAGGATGATCTCCTGGAGAAGGGAATGGCTACTCACTCCAGTGTTCTTGTCTGGAGAATTCCATGAACAGAGAAGCCTGGTGGGTAATAGTCCATGAGATCGCAAAGAATCAGACATGACTGAGTGAGAGACACTACCTCTAAATTCTATCATGATGAGAGGAAAACTAAATCTTGAGCCAATATAATGCACTTCATTGCCTAGTGCAATCGCTTCTGGTCTAGAAATCCTGTTGTGGTATCTGGAGGTCAACAAAAGCAGCAGCACAGCTAGAGGCATTATTGGAGAAGGCAATGGCACCCCACTCCAGCACTCTTGCCTGGAAAATCCCATGGGTGGAGGAGCCTGGTAGGCTGCAGTCCATGGGGTCACTAAGAGTCGGACCCGACTGAGCGACTCCACTTTCACTTTTCACTTTCATGCATTGGAGAAGGAAATAGCAACCCTCTCCAGTGTTCTTGCCTGGAGAATCCCAGGGACGGGGGAGCCTGGTGGGCTGCCATCTATGGGGTCACACAGAGTCGGACACGACTGAAGCGACTTAGCTTAGAGGCATTATAGTTTTAGAAACTCTCTTACATAGCAATTTATACTTTTAAAAATTGTCATGATGACATGTAAAATAGTTACAAGGTAATTACAATATACTGTAAATTAAAACTTCAAAATATGGCTCTCGATACACTGGCTTTGCTATCATATGCAAACACAAGAAATAATCTTATCAGAATCACTAAACAGAGGTGATAAGGTGTAATCATATTCAGAATCCACAGAAATTTCATGGCTATTTAAAGTATGAAAACCCTATTAAATAGAAAAAGAGGGAGAAAAAGCAGTGAACTAGTTGCAGATCTAACCTAAATTACATTGATATCCTTAGATGGGGGCAGAGCAAGTCACCTAGCCAATATCATTAATGTGTTTATATAAATGTCTACCAATGGAAGAAATTACTATTTCATTCCTGTGACAAAGTGGTCTAAGTGATTCCAAAGAAAAACGGAAAAATATTTTTCTTTGCATAAGTGTGTTTAAGATCCTCAATTTTAAAAAATTAAAGTAGTCATCTATTAAATGAAGAAGTAGGTTAAAGCTTGGTAATTTGCAATTTAATTTATTTTCTTAATACCCATAATATAAATTCCTAAAAATATATGACCAGAATTAAAATTAAGCATCACTGTTTTTTTGGCATAAAGAATTTTCTTTTAAAGAACTTTTTATTCACATCTGACCAATTGAAAGTGAAAGTGAAAGTGTTAGTAGCTCAGGCATGTTCAACTCCTTGCTACCCATGGACTATATAGCCCACGAGGCTCCTCTGCCCGTGAAATTCTCCAGGCAGAAATACTGGAGTGGTTTGCCATGACCTTCTCCAGGGGATCTTCCTGACCCAGGAAACAAACCTGGGTCTCCCACATTGCAGGCAGATTCTTTACCGTTTGAACCACTTTATTTATTGTTGCTGAAATAATAGTCTATACATATACTTTACAGCCCATCTTTGCCAGCGCATATGAAAAAGAAAAAAGTGATGTTTGCAAATTGTGGACTGTGGCATGTTATTCAGAAAGCAGAAATCACCTTTATGTCAAGGCATAGAAGTGGCAGCATAGCGATAGTGCCCAAATGAAAGGGAACCAGAGAAAGCAGAAGGAGCGCCAATAGGCTATCAAAGACATGGAGGGGAGAAGAGAATTCCCAGCCTTCTCAAGCTTCTCTCTTAAATCTGACAATGGGTTTAAATGTGCTGTAAACTCAATGCTCTCTATTTAAGGCCAGAAAGGAAATTATGTTAAAATGCATACATCCAGGTAAAATTAGCCCAAGAATGAAGTAGAACTTTGCCCAGTTTGCCATCTCAGCACAGAATGTATAAGCCTCAGATCAAAGTGAATCAAAATATCATTTCCAATAGCTTGAATTTTGGGCAAAAATTCATAAAAGTTCACTATTCTCTACAGATTTCATATTGTCGTTTAATTATACCCACTAGTCTCAGTTCCAATCACCTACATCTGTTTTAATCAAGTAAGATCAGCTGCATATAAGACATCTGCCTAAAAACGAAAATAAGTGATTTAACCTAAAATGTATATAACAATAAAACTGAATTGCTTCAAAACCATCTCACTATAGTATAATAAGCAACTTGGAAATAGCATAGTTTAAAGTATTTAGATTTCTCAAATATCCTTATCAAATACCCCACTTTATTTGACATACCTCCTTATTTGTCTTAAGTGAATACTTATAAAGGAATTTGCTTAATTTTCCCAACTGAAATTTTGTGTCGTGTTCACACCTAGGTACTCTGTATTCTCCAATCTCTATCAATGATAATTTTAAACAAATCAGCTCTCAAAACTTTCACATGTTTTGAACTCTTCAGATTACTGCTGCTTACAAGAAAAGAGACAGAGCATGCACTTCACAGCATGTTCGTTAACCATTTAAAATCTGAGTGATGCAAGCCCAACACTCTGGCTTATATCCTTTTTAATAATTTTCCAACATTCCACATTATATTTTAGCTAATTTTTTTAGGGAAATTCATCAAAAACACTATCAGCCTCCCCCACTATGATCCTCCTACTTCTTTTTTTTTTTAAGATACAAAACCTGTTGTATTTCTATACATGAGCAATGAAAAACTGAAAAATGAAATTAAGAAAACAATTCCATTCACAATAGCACCCCCCCAAAAAATAAAATACCTAGCAACAAATTTAACCAAAGAAATGTAAGGTTTGTACCCTGAAAATTACAAAACATTGTTGGAAGAAATCAAAGACCTAAATAAATGGGAAGATAGCCTGTGTTCATGGATTGAAATATTCAATACTGTTAAGACGGCACGACTCCTCAGATTGATTTACAGATTAAATGCAATCCCTATGAAAAGTCAACTGCCTTTTTTTTGTGTGCATGAGTGCAGATAGACAAGTTGATCCTAAAATTCATATGGAAATGCAAGAGGCTCAGAATAGCCAAAACAATCTTGAAAAAGAAGAACAAAGTTGAAGGACTTAGATGGGATGCGAGTCTTAAACAGTGGTTTCAAGAAAACTCAGGGACTTCCACTTGCTCTCTTGAAACTCTGCTTGGAAAAGGCTCCCTGAAAACATGGCCAGGGTAGGCTGCTGTATAATGAGAGGCCACACAGAGCAGAGACAAGTCAGCTGACTTCTCCCCACCAGGCCCCAGACAATGAGAGAGATCACCAACATTAGCAAAGCCACCCTGCTGGACTATAGTTGACCAGACCTGTAAGTGAGTTCCACCAAGCCCAGCCCAGATCTGCAGAGCCCGTAAGTCAATTCATAGACCCATGAGCAAAAAAAAAATGTTTATCTTAGAAAAAAATAGGAAGACGTATACTTTCTGATTTCAAAACTTATTACAAAGCTACAATCAAGACAGTGTTACAATAGCATAACAATAGACATAAGATTTATGGAATGGAATTGACAGTCCAGGAATAAACCCTTACAGGCAATCAATTAATTTTGACAAGGATGATAGACGACTCATTGGAAGTAAGAATAGTCTTCAACAAATGGTGCTGGACAACTTGGTATCCACATGCAAAGGAATGAATCTGAATCTCCACCTCACATCCTATACATAAGTTAACTCAAAATAGATCAAAGAACTCTAAGAGCTAAAATTATAAAACTCTTAACAAGTTAGAAATAAGACTTCATAACCTTGAATTAGGTTTCTTAGATATGATGACAAAGAAGCACAAGCAATGAGAGGAAAATCGGACTTTTAAATTAAAACCTTTCGTGTTTCAAAGGACACCATAAAGAAAGTGAAATGGGGAATTCCCTGGTGGTCCATGCTTTCACTGCCCAGGGCCTGAGTTCAATCCCTGGTAGGGTAACTAAAATCTGTCAAATTGGATGGCACAGGCAAATAAAAAAATAAAAAAAAAGTGAAATGACATCCTACAATATGGAAGAAAAGTTTTACAAGTCATATATTTGATAAGGGATGAACTTTGGAAATACTATGCTAAGTGAAAGAAATTAGCTATAAAAGACCACATATTGTATGATTCCATTTATATAAGCAAATCCATAAGGGCAGAAAATAAATGGATGGTTGCCAGGGACTGAGGGGAGGGACTGCTAAAGCCTTTGTTGGGGTGATGAACACGTTCTGAAACTAGATGGTAGGGATGATGGCACAACTTTGAGAATACACTAAAAACCACTGAATTTACACTTTAAAATGGTGAATCTTATACTGTGTGAACTATATCTCAATTTTTTCTAATGCAGAAGACCAAGGCTGCCGATGGAGTAGGAGCAGGTGGGCAGAAATTCTGTGGAGATACCAGGCAGTGTCTTGGCCAGCTGGCCTAGTTCAGTAATGTGCAACGCAGCTCTCTGTCCTCAGATAGAGTGGCTCTGCTTCAGCTCCCGCTTAAGAATTTTGTTTGAACAAGGGGTCCCTAACTCAAGAAGAGTGAAAGCCCTTAGCCCAACTGATCTACTGCAAAGAAGTTCCTCCTCAACTTCAAAGCTCTAGACTTGTGTAAAGATTGAATGAGGAGAGGCTGGGAAGCCAAAACACCACCCGAGACCAGCAGCCCAGACCAGGGCTGGAGCGTCACGCGCAGCACGCGTGGCTGGAGCCCTGCCATCCAGCACAGTGTCCACCAGCAAGGCTCCCTCTGGCAGCATCCAGTCTGGGCGGGTGGGGTGGGGAGGGGGGCGCACTGATACATTCGAGAAGTCCAGGGCCATTCATAAACCTTGACTGAGCGAGTTCTGGCTCTCACTCTCAGACGTTCTCCGAGTGCCCGTCCTCAGACGCTCAGACACAGGATGTGTAAACACGCTCGGTCGCTGATGGCTCTGCTCCCCTCTCTAGGATGGAGCTGAGATCATAAGCTCACTGGCTCTCAGGGGACAGCAAGATAGCAGCAGGGGAGCAGCTTTTAGTCCAGTGTTCTTGCCTGGAGAATCCCAGGGATGGTGGAGCCTGGTGGGCTGCCATCTATGGAGTCGCACAGGGTCGGACACGACTGAAGCGACGCGGCAGCAGCAGCAGCAGCAGTAACATGTTAGGGGGTGTCTCGGACAGTAAAGAATCTGCCTGGGTTGGGCCGTCAGGCCTGGGGGAACGGGGCACGTGCCTCACTGCACGAGGCGGAGTGAGCTGACCCCGGCCTCGGGAGGCGGGCGGCGGAGGCCCTCCTACTTCTAAGCCTTTGGCATGAATTTCATCTTCTTTGTTGTTCTAGATATCTTACCACTGACAACATGCAAGATTTTTATGCTTTCCAAAATTCCCAGAGGAGAGAGTGGGAGAGAGAGTGATAAAGAAGCTGGTCCTTTATCATTTCCAAGGAGACTGTAGGGAAGGAGGTGAAAAGAGGGACACTCTGCCAGAAGTTGTGAATACCTCATGCTATCAACCGTCACTGTTCATGCACAGTTATGTCCCTTGGGAATTTACCTGCACATATGCAATGGTAGCTGTGATATAGTAACTAGAAAAATCTATATCCAATTGTCAGAATGTTCATATAACTCATGTTCAACCAGCCAATGGAAAAAAGAAAAAGGGCCCCTTTCTCTTTGTTTATTCGAGCCTGTTGGCCATCTTGGCTCAACTCAATTGAATTAGAAATCTTACCTGGCTCTTTCTCTCTCCCAGCAGTCAGTAGGAGGGAAACCTTAGAAAGACTCTTTAGTCTGGATTCCCCAGCTTCCTTGATCTGTATCCCTTCCTCTAAAGAGAAGTGTTCTCTTTAGCATCTTCGTTTGTAGGTAATTCCTTATTATTTCTTCCTTAAATATTGATGAATGCTTAAGTGAAGACACATATGATCCTGAGTTTTCCCTTGGGAAGTCTTTTTACTAAAATGTCAAATGCCTCCGTATGATATAGGGCTACTCAGTTATCTGTGTCCTTGTAAGTGAATTTTGGTAGTTTGTTTCTTTCAAAGAATAGGTTAATTTCATCTAAGTTATTGAAGTGTCATCCCATAATTTTTAGGGGCTTGAGGATTATCAATTTTAGGGACTTCAAATAATTTACAGTTAATTTTACTGGGTTTCTTTATTGTTTTCTGATTTCTATCTCATTGATTTCCAAACTTTGATCTTTCTTGTCTTCATTACTTTGTATTTCATTTTGCTTTTCTAAATTCTTAAGATGGAAATTGAGATCAACAATTCTACACCATTTTGTCTTGAAACAGAGGTATTTAGTACTATAAATCTCTTAAGCACTGCCTTAGCAGCGTCTCACATATTTTGATAAGTTGTGTTTCCATTTTTATTTGGATTAATATGTATTCTAACTTCCCTTTTGGTTTCTTCTTTGACACATAATTTATTTAGAACTGTGTTGTCTAGTCTGCAAATACTTAGGAATTTTCTAAAGATCTCACTGATATTAATTTCTAATACAATTCTATTGTGATCAGCAAACACATTTTGTGTAACTCTTTTGATTCCCAGAATATAGCTTTTCTTAGTAAAATTTTCATGTGTGTTTGAAAAAAAAGGGGTGTGCTGCTATCATTGGTGAGTGGTCTATGAGTCAATTTACTAAAGTTCATTGATAGTACTATGCAAGTCTTCCCTCTCCCTGATGATTTTCAGTCTGTTTGCAATTCCTTTCTAGAACATAGGCTATCTTGCCAACTATCAAGATCATTAAATCAATAAATTCATTCATTTTTAAACTGTTCTCTTTACCTACCATTAATTTATATAGATTTCTACTGTATTCTAGATCTTCTTCCCATTGCAAATTATGTATCATTTCATCTATTTTTAGTTATTGCTGACATATAAAAATGTTATTTTTATTTGATCATGTATTTGTCAATATCCCTGAATGATATAATTATTTCAAATAGCTTATACTGTTAATTTGTACCTATTCCTTGATAGCCAACTATGAACCTTGCTTCTCAACTCTGAATTCAGTGACAACACTTGGGTAGTTTGTTATTGGCCTTGATGGCAATATTTAAGAACAGAAATTAAAAAGCACTTTAAATCATACAGTTTTTTTGGCAAAAAAGATTTTTTGGGAAAAAAAGCTGAAGAATTTATGCTTTTGAACTGTGGTGTTGGAAAAGATTCTCTTTTATTAATTTAAATTGATTTATTTTAATTGGAGGCTAATCACTTTACAATATTGTATTGGTTTTGCCATACATCAACATGAATCTGCCATGGGTGTACACGTGTTCTCCATCCTGAACCCCCCTCCCACCTTCCTCCCCATACCATCCCTCTGGTTCATCCCAGTGCACCAGCCCCAAGCACAAGACACATATTAATCAAATTAACAAAGATCAAACACAAAGAACAAATATCAAAAGCAGCAAGGGAAAAACAACAAATAACACACAAGGGTATTTCCATAAGGATAACAGCTGATCTTTCAATAGAAACTCTTCAGGCCATGAGGGAATGGCAAGATATACTTAAAGTGATGAAAGAAAATAACCTACAGCCCAGATTACTGTACCCAGCAAGGATCTAATTCAAATATGAAGGAGAAATCAAAAGCTTTACAGACAAGCAAAAGCTGAGAGAATTCAGCACCACCAAACCAGCTCTCCAACAAATGTTAAAGGATATTTTCTAGACAGGAAACACAAAAAGGATGTATAAACTCAAACCCAAAACAATAAAGTAAATGGCAACGGGATCATACTTAATAATTACCTTAAACGTAAATGGGTTGAATGCCCCAACCAAAAGACTGGCTGAATGGATACAAAAACAAGACCCCTCTATATGCTGCTTACAAGAGACCCACCTCAAAACAGGGGACACATACAGACTGAAAGTGAAGGGATGGAAAAAGATATTCCATGCAAATAGAGACCAAAAGAAAGCAGGAGTAGCAATACTCATATCGGAAGATTCTTGAGAGTCCCTTGGACTGTAAGGAAATCAAACCAGTCAATCCTAAAGGAAATCAGTCCTGAATATTCATTGGAAGGACTGATGCTGAAGCTGAAGCTATAGTACTTTGGCCACCTGATGCGAAGAGCTGACTCATTAGATAAGACCCTGATGCCAGGAAGAATTGAAGGCAGAAGGAGAAGGGAATGACAGAGGATGAGATGGTTGGATGGCATTATCATTTGACGGACGTGATTTTGAGCAAGCTCCAGGAGTTGGTGATGGACAGGGAAGCCTGGCATGCTGAAGTCCACGGGTTTGCAAAACGTTGGACATGACTGAACTGAATACTATTAATTTCACTGTTTTTTTAATGTAATTAATTATATCACTTGTAAATAATGAGAAATTCATCTCTATCTTTCAATCAAGATACCTCCTTTTTTTCTTTTTTTTATGGAAATGTGAACAGTGAGTTCTTAGATACATTTTCTTTTAACATTCTTTATTAGATCTAGTTTTGTCATCCATAAAACATATAAAAAGTAAACTCCTACTATATATTCATGAAGTATTTTATTATCTTTACTTTCTTAATTTCTGCTACCCTCTTCTTGAACTTATTCCTCTTCTTAAAGAATATCTCCTGTTGCGAGCGAAATGACACAAAGACAAGACACACATGAAAGACAGACAAAGACACAACTCCGGCCGGAGGAAAAAGACTGCGCAAAACTAATTGCGGTTTATTTTTATAAGCCCCCCTCGGCAGAACTTCAGACAGTATGAATAAGTCTTATTAGTACAGTGCAGGTGCATACATGTTATCGTACAGCGAGGGGAGTGAAACCCCTGTCTACTACAAAGTTTATCCAAGGCCCTTTCCTTCTTCTTATCACAAGAAGGGAATGCTCTCTCATTAGCAAGGGATAATTAAACTCAAAGCTGTGTCCAGACTCCTTGGCAGAACGCCTAGTTTGCAAACACATCTCTGCGACTCTATTGCAGCTGCATTAACCCTTCAATCTCCTCCAGGAATATTTCAAACTATGATTATGTGACAATCTAGGGCATTATTTGTCTGAGAATATCATTATGTTACTCTAGAATTTTAATAATTTTTGTCTAAATACAAAATTGTATGTCCAAATAGTTCTAATCATTTTGTCTGTATGAATATTTTCTGTAAACTTTTAAGAATAATAATCGACTGACTTCCTGCCTCCAGAAAGTTTGTTTTTCTTTTTAGACTATTTTTATGTCCATTTGTTGTTTTTGCTTTATTATATTTTGTATTCCTCAGTCGACTCTTTTTACCTGTGAGTTCATTGTCTCAGGCAGTATCCTTGTAAGCCAGCAATCTTTTTTTTCCAGAAACAGTGTGATTTAAAGTGTTTTTCAATTTCTGTTCTTAAATATTGCCACCAAGGCCAAAAACAAACTACTCAAGTGTTGTCACTGAATTCAGAGTTGAGAAGCAAGGTTCATAGTTGATTTTCAAGGAATAGGTACAGATTGATTCTAGCAAACCATGACATCAGCTACTATAACACAGAGAATATACTGAGGAAGGATTAAAGCTAGGAATACATCTCACCCTTTCAGTTGAATTGGAGAGAGGTAGTCAGTCTTAGGATGAGGATCCCAGCCAGCACAGCTTCAGTGGTCACATTGCTTTGCTTTCACTTCAACAGACAATTTCTCTGTTTGTTACCCAGTCCAAGCTAGTTCTCCTTGCTGCAAAATAAGTCAACAAATCCGAGATGAACTGTGGGGATGAGGAAGGGACTTTATTCAAGAGCTGGCTAACTGAGAAGATGGCAGACTAGCGCCTCAAAATAACTGTCTTGTTGGGGCCTGGTTGCCAGGTTCTTTTATGGGTCAGATATGGGTGGGGGAGATGAGGAAACAAAGTAAAGACTTTTCAGTCCCTGCAAATGTCCCCTAAATTGCAAGCCTCAGAAGGATGTATTAGTTTCACTTCCCTACAGTCCTTCACAGATGGGCAGCTGAGGTTATCTCCCTGAAGCAGGCCATCGTGTGTGGTTTATAATAACAGAAGTGGCAAAAATGGGAGTGAAAATCACAGACACAGATACAGTGAAAATTCAAAATTAACCCTTTCTGGTTACATGTTCATTACTAAATTCTTAGAAACATGAAGAAATGGAAGGAAATAGTCACCTTAGGCTGTAAACCAATATCCTTCACTAAAGGTGAAGGAAAGATGGTTCTATACATCTGTGTCTCTGGGGAGGGAGGAGGGAGAAGGGTTCAGGATGGGGAACACGTGTATACCTGTGGTGGATTCATGTTGATATATGGCAAAACCAATACAATATTGTAAAACAATTAACCTCCAATTAAATAAATTTATGTTTTTTAAAAAAATTATAAACCAAACGAGAAAAAATAAAAGGTGAAGGAAAAACAAAGCATTTGTGGAACGAGAATGTAAGTGAGTTTCATTGTCTTCAAACACTTTTAAGAATTGTTCATTCTGACATGGTTTACCCTGCAGGATAGGTTCTACATGGGAGACCTGAATGACAGTTGCCAATTTCTGTGGTGAGGAGGCAAGAAATTATTATTAGATGACAATGATGTTATGGGGGAAAGGCCAGAACCAGTCTCTAAGAACTACCTTCACTCAGTAGTCTCACTACTGCCCCTAGGTGTGTTTCATTCTAGGCTGCAGCCATGAACACTTTCCCCTTCCCCTAACACACAAAAATGCACACACACACAGACACACAGACACACACCCAAATGCTCACAAGAACTTTCAGTTCCCCAGTGGTTTCTAATATGCTGTCCTTTAAATTAATTCTGTCTTGCAAACTTTCTCATTTACTTAGTTTCATCAAGGTTGATCTTGAAAGAGGGAGCCTGCAACCCTTCAAAACGTCTCCCCAGAACATACTATAAATTGGACTACTGTGAGTTGCACTATGATATGAATTTAAATCAGGCTATCTGTGAAGATTCTAGATAATTAATTTATCTCTTTTTCATATTGGTTGTTTTCTAATCTATGGATATTAAGAGAAGTTTAAATTCAACTGGAAGATAAATAAGGAATTAAATCTAATTCAGCTTTTATTTAGCACTTTAGAACAAACAAATAAACCATAAATGAATAACTCTTGTGGCAAGTTAGGCTTCCCTGCTGTAAGGAAAATATAGAGAAAAATATCTCCTTTTTCTTTTCCCAAGACTCTTATACCCTAAAGCTGCCTGTGTATTGAAAAGGAAATAATTTATTCTAGACTGAAATATAAATCTAAGAAAGTTTTACAGCAGAGTTCTACCAAGAGCTCCTCTATGTAAATCCCTTTAGCGGTTTAACTGGGCATCTAGTGATAGGTGGCTACTGGGAACGACTGAAAGTATTTATAAAACTGAAACATATGAAGAAGATAATTATGAAGCCTATATGCATGGAGAACCAGGTTTTATTTTTACTTTGAAGGACAATTTACTAGAACTTGAAAGAATCTTGAGACTAAGTGTTAACAATGTGTATAGGATCATTATATGCAAGGCTGGATTTTAGAGCTCTCCTCTGAAATTCCTCTTGAATCTGAAAGAGGAATACGTTATCTTGTGTGGCAACAAAATGATTCATCTCCTTGATGACAGCTGCCAAGAAAAATTGCTGAAATCCATAACTCTGACTATCAGACTACTGTATTTAATTTCTTTGAAAGAAAATATATATATATATTTTTAATAAATTTCATTGCATGAATTTGTTTTCTTTAAAATAATAAAGTAGCAATATTTAGGCTTTAATTTATTAAAAATT
Organism: Redunca redunca; assembly: GCA_006410935.1. NCBI lineage: Eukaryota > Metazoa > Chordata > Mammalia > Artiodactyla > Bovidae > Redunca > Redunca redunca. The sequence goes on along the minus strand of SJYQ01000801.1, from coordinate 3,983,969 downwards.
TCTTATATGAGCAGAGGATATTGCCTGTCTTTCCAGTAAACAAAGAATATTGTCTATCATTCCAGTTCTACATTGAAAGTGTTAGTGTTAGTCTTTCAGTCACACCCAGCTCTTTGTGATACAAGAATCGGGCAATTAGCCACTGCAGCTGCCATCTTATATGCCCTGAGGCTGGAGAAAAAACATTCTGTGCTCTAAATATTGGCCCTAGAGAATTGCAATGCATGTCTAATAAATAGCTTCAATGAACCCAGATCCTCTCCCCAAACACAGAAAAACACTAAAATCATGAACTTGAGATATCTCTTCTTTGTGATTAGGAGTAACTTCCTGACTTTCAACTGCATGTTTGTTTGTCTGTTTCCCAGAAAAGAAACAAACAAACCACTTCATACATATCCTGTCTCCTCTCTCAGCTCTTTGGAGCAGTTCCTCAGGGCTTTCTGAGAGGCAGTGCCCCAGGTATAGCCCTCAAAAAATCCCTAAATAAAACTTAATTAGCAACTTTCAGGCTTTGCATTTTCCTTCAGTAAGCTCTTATGAATATCAATTGATACATCTGATGTAAGAGGAAAGAATTATACATTATTCAAAATTAGACAAGGTGATGATTATACAGGAGTGAGAGAGTACTCACAGGCCTACTTGCATTCCCTTGTCTTTGCATCCATAGCAACAAACACTAGTTTCCACTGACCCAATAGTAACTTTGATAGACAGCACAGTGACTAAGCAGTTTCCCCTTAGTAATGAAATGTACCCACTCATTTTGATATTTTCAGTGTTTTGGATAGATGGCCGAATAGGTGGATCTCATTAACTATTGTCTAAAATGTCTTTGGCACCTAATGCTATGGGAAAATCAGTGATCAACAAATTGAAGCTGTTACCAGAAAGAAGCTCATCGTTTATAATTTTTCTTTCAGAATAAAGTCAAAATTAGCAAAACTAGGTTTTACATTTCAAAAACAAAACCATTAATTAACATGATTCAACTCTCTAAGAATTCAAAAGTTGCCAAATCTAACCAGTTCTAAATAACTGCATCTTTATATCTAAATTCTTTAAAAGTTTAAGTGCATCAGCTTGAGCATATTTAAGTTAAATGATTCTTTCAAAAGTATAGAATTTACATTTTTTAAATGATTCATTTGGTCACAAATGGACAGCACTTTAAGATTAGTGACTATGGCCACATTTGTTTCAGAATTCAATAATTTTCTAATCTTGTTAAAAGCATCATTTTAGAAACCATTTCATTCAGATACTACTTCATTTTTCTTATCATGCAAAGTGGACATAACTTTCTTATTCATAGATTTAAAAACACCCTAATTTATTTTCACAAACCTCAATATTCAATCTGCTACATGCCATTGTTTAATAAACTTGAAATTGCTTTAAAGAAGCCCACCCACAAAAATAAATTGATCACTCACATTGTTCATTTTTAATAAATAATGTCAGAATATCATCATTCCTTATTTTAGTTAAATTTTTACATTAAGCAAAGTAGGCTAATAAATAATTTCTTCTGCAGAAAAAATGTTTCTAACTGGAATATCTATATCTCCTACCTTAGGGTGGATGTCAGCTCATTTTCATGACATCAAGGAAATAATGCTTCATGTAAACTAGGGAATAACTTCTCTGGCAAAGTACAGACTTAGTTTGCTAGAGTTGCCTTTATTCATAAAATGTATTTTATAGAAAAATAGAAACTATTTTGTCTAAAAGTAGGAAGCAATCAAACCAGTAACAATGACAAACAGGTTGATTAACTTTATCCAAGGGTAATGCTCAAACTTGTTCTTATCTCAAGTAAGATGAGGTTATTATCAAATCCACAGCTGCACAGAAATGACGATTTTTTGAGAATGAGTAATATCCACATAAAGATGGAAAAATATTTAATATTCTCCTTGGATCTTTTTTCCCTTCACTGTAGAGATTCTATTCAGATTTTTATACTATTAAGTAATGTTCACAAAATGATGGAAGCTTCACCGGAACTATCTTTTCCCACTGCAACACATTAAATCATATATTTTCAAAGTGATCTAACAACTACTGCCTCATGGGGAAAAGCTTCCCAGGAAGAGTCAGGCCCTCCTGCTCAGGAGCAGAAACACCACCATTCAAATGCACACTGTCTCATATGTATTAATGAATAAAATTAGCATTAATGATGTAATATTATGATACTTTCTTGGACTCTTGAAGTTTATGTTCTTCACTTAAAATACACACAAACATCCTTGAAAAGAAAGATATTTTTAACAACACAATAGATAGGTTTCCTCTCCCAACTTGATTTCTTAAATCTGGCTGACAACCCTGATGGCAGAAATCCTGAATTCTTCATACAAAACAACCCCAAAGCTGTCAAATATATCCATGATATCAGGAAATGTCTAAGCAGCAGAGGTGTTCAGTGCAGAAGCAATGTAAAATCAGAGGGGAAAAGAATCAAAGCAGATGTTCTTTGCTGTGTATAAGTCAGTGACTTTTATTCTTAGACATGTAGGTTTTGTCTGTACAGGTTCACAGCACTCACAAGCATCTAAGGACTGTAACACAATGGACTTCACACGTGATTGTGAAACTGAAACTTTATAAAAGCACTGACTGCAATCTTGTTAATCACTTCTTCCCTACTTTAGAGGTTATAAAAACCAACCCACTCTTTTGACATCTCATTTCGAAAATAACAAATTTGTCATTAAACCAGAGCTATAAATTCAAGTTTATTGATATCTCTATTGGCACAGTGGCATGAGAAGCTATAAATATTACTTACATTCTTATTACCAACTTGAAAGTCCAACTGAGAAGAAAGATAAATCACTCTTAGTTCCTTGAAGATAATCAAGAAATGGGCAAGGGGATTATATCATTTCCAATATTGTGGAAAATTGGATTGAAAATGAAGTTGTTCAAACTTCTACTTAATGCAGCCTTATCATCGTTCTTTATATTCTAATTTCTCAGTTAATAAAAGGTAGTTAAGAAACTTACATTGATAATCTTAATTTCATACAACATTTCCTGAGTGGTAACATTTCAGGAAATAAAAACATAGTAGTGAACAATATTAGATACAGATGTTGTTTGCGTAAAGAAAACATCCTAGTGAGTTCAAGCCAGTATATTTTTTAGGATGGCACAAAATGATCCCTTGCGGTGTAGGAAGAAACTACAACTTTCACATTCTCTCTCTGCTCTGCTGAGATGTCCCATCCAACTTCCTACAACCCGAGGGACTGTAGTCTGCAAGGCTCCTCAGTCCTTGGGATTTTCCAGGCAAGAATACTGGAGTGGGTTGCTATTTCCTCCTCTAGGGAATCTTCCTAACTCAGGGATCAAACCCACATCTCTTGCATTGGCAAGCAGATTCTTTGCAACTGAGCTACCTAGGAAGCCCTTTCAATTCTATTCTTAACTAAAAAATACTCCAAATTTACACCCCAAATTCTTCTGAACTACTCTTGATAATATCGCTGATGCTTCCACAGTGCCAAATTCCATGGGTCCACTTGCAATCTGCATTATTATTCAAGTTTTCAGTGGTAATTATTATAGCTGGCTACTGCTGGTTTTTAAACACTTTCTGCACTCTATCTCTCAGCCACTGTCCTCTCCTGGTTCTCACCAGGACCACCTCACTCACCAGGTCCTGTTCAGTCTCATCTACTAGGTCTTCTTCTTTCCTATTTCAAAATGTTGTTGTGCCTTAGGGTTTTCTATGTAGAGGATCATGTCATCTGCAAACAGTGAGAGTTTTACTTCTTCTTTTCCAATGTGGATTCCTTTTATTTCTTTTTCTGCTCTGATTGCTGTGGCCAGAACTTCCAGAACTATGTTGAATAGTAGCGGTGAGAGTGGGCACCCTTGTCTTGTTCCTGACTTTAGGGGAAATGCTTTCAATTTTTCACCATTGAGGATAATGTTTGCTGTGGGTTTGTCATATATAGCTTTTATT